>JASGCC010000176.1:377385-670930 GCA_030067915.1 Hydractinia echinata | reverse complement strand
TGTATGTTGCTATCATTTGCTATACCCACAAGCATGTTGACTAACATTTTAAAATTTTGAATGCTCTTTCGAATTCTTTTTCACATTTTCCAATGTTCCTGTTCGAAAGTATATGATGTATGTGGGACAAAATAAATGAATATGTTAACCAACATGTTGTCAATGTTTTATAGGGTATAGCAAATCGTACCAACATGTTGGCTCAAATGTTAGCGAATATGTTAGCCAACATGTTGTCTCGATTTGCGGCCGCCTTTACATGGGAGGAAATTAGCGTGAATCCGTCAAAGACAGTATGTACGTGGAAACGCATGTTGTTTCTTAGTGTTCCTTTTTTGGAAAGCATGTAACGAAAGCTGGTCAAAGCCAAATTGGGTATATTATCTGCTGCCATATGTTTATTCAATACATTCTTTGTTTCACAAGGTATATCTTTATCAATATTGGTTATTCCAATTGTTCCAATTGTTTATTTATTTATTTAGTATTGTAAAGATAGTTTAACAGATAACAACCATCCAAGTTCAGTATGTCCAATATGTTTGGAGATCTTTCAGGTATAAATTGTTAACATATGTGAAAGTTGTATATAATTTCAACATTGGTCAATATTCTCAATGTCTGCACACTCAATGGCTTTACACCCAGTTTGTTAGTCTAACTACAATCGGGGGCATGAAAATCCCCTTTTAGACAAGTAAATCCTAAGGAGTGATCACCCTTCTCCCCCCCCCCATTTCAATCTTGGTTAAGAGCTGAGAGCCCTGAGAGTTGAGAGTGGCAACTCTAAAATAGTGGGAAAGGTGTTGTACAGTATCTTAAAAGTTGCAAAATTAGAATGTTTATTTTGTGAAGCTGATGTAAGCGAAATCCGTTGCACCTAAGCTCTCATTTTCTCGAAATAATAGTCCTAAGTATGCTTGGCTAATACAAATAGGTCTAATACTGGTACCTTTGACCTAATTTTAAACCAAAGTTCAGTTTACATACATTTGATATATAAACCCATTCAACATTCAAAGGGGATGGAAGACGTGACTAACACATCAAACACTTGTGTACCTGTTCAAATTATCTTCCTACGCGTTTTTTTACAGGACATGGACATTTTTTTTCGCACAAACTGCTACCACTATTTCCATGTCATCTGCATCAAAGGATATATTAACATGCTGAATAAGAAAGACCTGGTAACTATATTATATTCAGGGTTTTTTTAACCAGTTGTGAATGCGAATGTTTTTGTTTTTGTAAAGCAATTATTTTCAAAACCAGCATACCACTAAATTTTTCTCTTTTTAAAAAAAGTTTGGGTGGTATTTTTTTTGGTAAAGATAAACTTTGAATATTTTAGATATGTCCTGTTTGTAGAAAGCCATTTGAAATAGATGAATCTCTACTTTGGTCAGTTGGTGACGCAAAGGATGGCCAATCAGATGACGTAAAATATCTTTTAAAAGCCAGATTTTTTTTATATTAGTATCCGACTTTCAGTTTCACTGCACTATTTACTTTAGCAACGCTTACTCCAATCATATTAATACTTGGCTTCTTTCTTAGATAAAGTTTGCCCCTACAGATGAATACTTAGAGTGGCGTAAATACTGTACGAAATTGTTTGAAAACCAGAAAAGAAAAGGAGGAATAATTGATTTGGAATTTGAGAAAAACAAATACCTTATTTCCTCAGCGGTAAGCTCAATACGGTGTTCTGGGATATTTTTCAATAAGGGGTCTTCAAAATCAACAAACGTACCCTAAACGTCAAACCGAGTAGCTATCATCAATCCCTGAAATCACAAGACTTCGGACATACGCTCAGGTGAAGCGTGCACACTACAGATTAATTTAAAAAACATTTCAACTACTTTATTTTCTCCAAAACATCAATTTTTCACTGTAAAATATTTAAAATTTGAAAGTTCAGCTATAAAAATTCCGCAAATTAGTGACAGAAATAAAATTGCCGCCATCTTAGACTTTTTTAAAATTAGTGACGGCAATTACAAACATATCAGCGACAATTTAATTGCCGCCGTTGGCCGTTCTTCCGCGGCAGCCATCAATAGACCTATTTCCATATCCATTTGGTTCCGCGAAATATGCATACTCAAAATGCAGAATAACATGAAAACGAGATTAGTTATGAGCAAAATTTTAGTTTGCAGCGAAGTAGTGCAGATATCGTTTGTTTACTTGCAATATTTGCAAAATTAATTTGTCATACAGATTGTTATTAACATTTGGTGATAATATGGGATAATAGCACGTATCATTGGGTCGTTCTTATGCTTTTGTTTATTATTCTTGGTGGTAAATGAGCTAGGTATTAGCTAGCTTTGAATATGATATGAGTAGCTAACTATTTGGCTGACTGACTTGTTCCAAAAAACCGTGAAATTTCAAGCTGTTTACCAAAATTGGTGATGTTGCTGGTATATATTGTGTGTCTCCACTTATTGAATGTACCTTGTTTTTAAACAACATCTGTGAAAATAACGTTAGCCAGGCTTAACTGACTGTGGTTTTAAAAATAGTAGTTGAGTTGACTTGCCTTAGTTGTTAATTTCTTTTTTTCAAGTGAGGGCAGCTTTGGAAGTATTTATAAACTCACATTTTACACATTTGTGATTTTCAGAATTAGGATACTAATTTGACTTGGTGGGAAAAGTTGGACTTTAAACCTTTCTTGGAATGTTCTTGCTTATTTGTGTTAAATTTAAGCCTATACCATAGATTGAATTTGGTTAAAAATATTATGAAAAATTTCAAAATATAAGGTTGACAAAAGGATGATATCCTAATTCTTAAATTTCGTATTCAGATAGTTACCATCTTGGTATTTTTTTCAGGCAAAATGAAATTGTCCAGTGATCGGTCAGAAACAAATTTTTCCTTGAGAGGATCACTTCACAAAATAATTAAAAAATTGTTACTTAAAAAAACACAAAACATTTACTGACATACTGTCTAGAATTAAAGAAATTTCTTTAAAATTTTGTCCACAAAATGCTTGTCATGTCGAACTTTAATAAGTGAAAACAATTAACTTTAATAAGTGAAAACAATGTGAAATTTTTATTGTGACGTCAAAAACAAAAATTTTTGGTTTTGTATTTTCACAAATCGACACTTTGGAAATATTTCATTGAGATTATTTTCTGTAAATAAACAATTGGAATAATTCTGCAAGATTAATTTTCAAGATTTCAAAAAAGCAAGAAAACAAAATACATAAGGACCTGGTTTTTAGACATTGAGACTGAGATTTTGATAAAATATTAGCACGTTTACAGCTGAAATCCAGAAATTCTTATAAGAAAAAGTTATATTATTTTACTTTTCATTTTTTTTCATAAAAACCTAAAAAAAATTAGGTGCCATTTTTAAAAAAAGACTTTACTTTTTCTACATATGGGGATTTTATGATAAGCTCTATGCTCTATCAATTCATATTACTTACAAACTGTAAGTATTAGGTTAACCATCACAATGCTTGATACAAATGTACGATTATTGAACAGTCAGTAAGAGAGGGAGTAGTGACAGAGGAAGTGTGACAGTTACATAATCAGAACAGCCAATACCGAAAATATTAATTTAATTATCAGTTTACGCAACAAATGTCGAAAAATGATTTGTTGGTAACTCATGCAGCTAAGCTATAGCTACAACCCTGGAAAAAATACTTGTGAAAATGCTATAAGAAAATCCAGCCATTGAAATCTTTTTACTGTGCCATCCCCTTTCCCCCGAAGTCATTGTTATTTTTCTTTGGGTTTCTGGAATACTTCTGTTAGCATCAGTCAAGCATATTCAATATTGATTTTGGGGGAATGGAGAGCTCAAAATGATATTTACAATATGTTTTTCCAGGGTTTTAGCTTAGCTGCTGGCTACTTTTTGGCTTAGCTATACTAGCAAGCTAATTTTAATTTTTTGAACTGATCAGAAGTAATATGAAGTGCCACTGAGCGTTAGTAAACTGTATATTGAGTTTTAGTTCTAAATTTACTTGGAAACAGTAAATAAAAATGTATTCACATCATTCTAAAAACGGGGCTAGGTTTAACGTGGCTAGGAGGTTTTAGAGGGTTAGCTAGCTAGCTAACATATACCAAAAGATACGCCCTTAAAATCTGCAATATTTTAATTTTTTTTGTCACACTACCACTACCAAAACCCTCTTTATAACTGTGTTAACTACGATTATGTGAAACTGCCAGTTAAAAGCTGTAAAAGTCAACATTTTGTTGATACATTCTTCAAACTTGCATGTAAACAACCAGCATCTCCAAATTTGCTCATAACTAATCTCGTTTTCATGTTATTCTGCATTTTTGAATATGTATATTTCGGCGGAACCAAATGGATATGGAAAATAGGTCTATTGTAGTCTTTGGCAACGTAGGAGGGTGTTACGACAATCATATAGTATTGTTTTTTTCCGTATATAAGGAAAACTCACTCACTCCCTAACGTCGGATTCACTTTTAGAGCCTCCCTGACCCTGTAGAAGTGGAATTTTAAGATAACTATTAAAAAACTACTCGGACTAGATACTAGAGAAAGCTAAGAGAGTTAACAAATTAAAAAATGATCTGGTCTTCTATTCAACAATTTGGCCATTAGAGGAGTGCTTACTCAGCAATTGAAATTATTTTATTATTCTGGTCTGTAAAATACACGCATACAATAATACAGTAATTTAAGAATGAAAAATACCTTTTTTTTCTGATATTTGACATGGTTTCTATATTCTCATGCTCACTGTCTGTCCGTTCCGTCTGTCTGTCTGATTGTCTGTTTGCCTACCATCCAAAATGGTAGCTGCGAGTAGCGACGGCCAAATTTCCGTGTATTCTTTTCACAAGCTATAGACTAATAGGGAGCTGAGGGGCACGGTCATTCAGTTCCGCCTGTACACGGGAAATTCAGTCTGCGCATGCGCTAACTTTTGAAATCTCAAAACGCAAAAATTCCCGTGGCGATGATCGACGTCATAATCTCGACATACCTGACTTAACATGCTAAATTACAAGGCCATGGTGCTAAAATATTGTTTACTTTGTATTTTATTATAATAAGTGTGGCCAAGGCTCCGTATAAACACTGAAAACGACGGGTTTGCTTTTGTTGTGGCAACGTAAACGAAAGGGTTTTTTATCCGACAAATTTGCAGAATTCCTATATTCTACCAAAATTTGAGAGAGAACTAAAGTTTTTTACCAGTAAAATATATATATTTTGAAAAGCTACGGGATTTGTCTTTCCGCTGCAAAAAACCTTATTTTGCTTACATTTTTTACTAAAAGTTTTTAAGCATTTTCCACGGTAAGGGTGTTTGGCTAGCTAGCCTCCTTGAGTATCAACAAACATGGCCGACAGATCGACATGCAAAAAGTTCTATAAGTCTTAGATAATCAAAAAAGGTTAAATTAATCTCATTATTACATTTAACAGTTCTTTTGATTTCACTCTGATTTGCAAAATCTAAGTATGAAAGTGTGGTAGATCAAGACCACCTAGATACAGTGTAGAGCAGGCCATTGGGTAGCTAGCTATAAATGCTAGGACAGGGAAAAAATGCAGCAAAACCTTAAGATATAGCAGATTGATATAGGTGGCCACACAATTGCATTATCTTCAATTTAATAGCACATGGGTTAATTTTTGGCCAAAGAATACAAGTCTTAAATTTGGATGAAATAATAGCATGTTTTAAGAGCACTCCAAGAGCCTAAGTGGCAGTTTCGGTTTTATATTTAGCTAGCTGGCTGTTAATTAAACTGTGAAAAAATAAACCAAATAAAGCCTTATGAATGCTTTGAACAATAATTACTGCCACGCTTTTGCTGTTAAGTGCAAAATGTCATATTTAGGGGCTGTTCATATCAAATATTTCCTCGGATAGCGTGGAAATATTTCAGCATGATATAATTTTTACTTTCTGTTCATATGGCATGGGCGAGAAAACTTTTCCTTGGGTGAGAAAATACCATGTGATACGTTTCTATTGTTTATTATGATAAGAATATATTGTTTATTTTTAAAATTATGCCCAATCGACATAAATTTATCTTGCCTGCCGAGGAAACTTCTGTTTTTTGGGAAAATGCATTACCCGCTTACCGAGATCTCGATCATGCGCACCCGAGATCTTGGTAGGCGGGTAAATGTTTTTTCTCATATGAACGCAACTAAATTTTGTTAAGAGTTTGTTAACAACCCGAGATCTTGACTTGATATCATGCTGAAACATTTACCCGACTCCTGAGGAAATATTTCCCATATGAACATGCCCTTAGAACTCATGAAGAAAAGTCTCAAACAAAGATAAAATAATCTAAGTTACAATATAATTTGTGTATTTCATTTAGCAAACATAAAAATAAAAACTGTACATTAACATATATAATTCTTTAAATAAGTCTTCCAATAAGAACCATATATATAATGTGCATAGTTGTGTTTGCAACAAAAAGTATCCCAAACGATTGAAACCATACAAGGAGTAATCCATAAACACTTTAACAGGTTGTTGACGCCACATGGAAACTAAAAAAAATATGATAGTGGATTTTTAATATTTACATTACCTTAACAGGATAAATTTTGAAATAAATTTTTGCCTTGGATTTTTTTTAATGTATTTCATAGACATTTCATAATGACTGGAATTTTAAGCTTGTGCAGGTAAAAAGACGTGCATATAAATTGTATAGGAGCAAATATAAAAGTAAAATTAAGTTATTTTAAGTGAAATATATTTAATCACTTATTCGCGAATGTAAATCCTCATTATTTCGCTATTTTTTTCCTCGCGGAACTTTTCCCCCGTGAAACTTTCTCCCTGTAAAGAGTATATACACATTTTTTTTTATAAGAAATAGTTTTCCAGTCAAATAAACATCCTAACAAGGCCTTATCCTAAAAATAACAAAAGGAGTGTTTTTTCTCTAATAAAAATAAAAGATGTTTCAAACAAATTCATAAAATAGAGAAATAAAAATTAAGAAAAAAATTAAGAAAATTTCAGCCTATATTCAGTCACCTTGCTAAGAACATTTAGGCTTAAGTCAAAAAAGGGTTTTCTTATACAAAAAGGTGTATGCATATATACTTTTTTTGTAAAATTCACTGTTCAATCCTAACATATTTTTACACAAAACTCTCTGACAATAAGTATTTTTAATGTGTACATTTCATTTGAATTTTTAAGTTCTTGTTCAAGGGGTTTTGGCAAAATCAAATTAATTTTTCAATGATGCTCTAAGGAATATTTTCTGTGAAAATCATTAGCTTTTGTATAAAATATACTTATTATATATACTTATATTATAATAATACTTATTAATGAAATGCAATAATTTTTTGCCACAAAAGAGGTCAAGAGGTTCCACAAAATCATTTTTTCCACAATACACCTCTTCACAGTTTAAGTCGTTCACTCATGTTCTGTATTAAAGAAAAGGAAGTAAACAGAGTGAATTTAATAGTTAGTTAGTTATTTATTTATTTATTTTCCATTAGACAGTATGAATACAATAATAATAATAAAAATTATTCATGCAAACTCATTAAAATCACCTAATGGAGGGATAACCACCACGAATAAGGCCATAGGCATTATGAATATTTCTCATTTTCTGAAGAAATAATTAGTTTTCTTTTTAATTCTCAATAAGACGTGGTAACAAAAGAAAGACTGTGAAACTGTGAACTCGTGTATTAGCATCTTTTCGACACTAAAAGAAAGGGGGGGAGAGGTTTTAGCAATTCCTAGGAATCGTAAATCCGAAATTTAGGTAAGAATAGAATAACACGTCATAATTTGTGATAAACAATTGTAAACGCAATAAAATAGTTCTATTCACACTATATTTTTTAAACAACACAGTGTAATACACTCCTTATTGACTACCCTTAGGTATTTTACTTTAAGGCTACCATGTTTATGCACAAATTTGTGAAGCTATACACAGTACTTTAGTCATAATAACAATGCGTTGCTAGGAGAGAGCAGAGGCCCAGCGTTGAAAAGATAAAAAAAAAAAAAAAATATAGTTTACTAAGAAAAAACATTCATATCAGTAATCTTTGTTAGTCAGTAATAACAAAATTCTACTTACAATTCATTATACTACTCATAACATCATCATTCAAATGCCATTTATAGCTAGCTACAGGTCACCAAAATATCTTGATTTTGAAGGCAAATTTTTCAGAGCAAAAAAATGTAAGCACCAGGACGTTGATTTCTTCTGGTAATACAATGTTTGAAATTAATAAAAATAACTATGAATAGGCTTGGAAAACTTTAGAATGTTAGTTTTAGGCATTTTTATATGCTCCTTTTGCCCCTGTCGGAAAAAATACGTTCTTGACAATGAAATGTTCTTCTCTCGTTTTCTTGCTTTTCGCCATAGCCACCAACAATTTTTTTGTCTTCGCCAACATGTTATCAAACATTATAAAATTAAAACAAACGCTTTGTAGTCATGAAAGTCAGCTTTTGTTCAAAATCAGTAGAGCATCCAATTTGTAAAACAATGTTTGTCAGGCATGCGACGACGTCTACCATCTTGAAAAAAATACAAAATATTTCGCGAATTTTGCGCACGCGCATTCTGAATTTCACATGCTGAATGAACGTAGGGGGGGAACAATAGGTTGTTCACCCCATCAGCTCCCTGACTATATGGCACAGTGCCGTCCCAGTTTAGTGTTTTTTCTATTTCTTGATACAAAACGTGTGTGAATCACTGAAGTATTCCTATTTCTATATTGTACCGGACGTGTAAAGTGATGTTTTTGTTTTATATAGAAAAGTAGCCAACCTATCACCACGACTCATCATATTACAAAAAAGCCATCATCTGAAACACCGGTTGAAACAGTTTCAGCAACATTGAATAAAAAGCAAGAGGAGAACAAATCGGAGAATAGACATATTGATAAACAGAAAAAGCAGCGTGAAGGAGCTCATGGTAGTTCGTGGAGGTCTGGTAGCGAGAGTTCGGGGAGGTCTGGTGAGGAGAAATCGTGGAGGTCTGGTAGAGAGAAATCAAACCGTGACGGGTGTAGTGCTCGAAAGAAAGATGTTACGGATGTTAGCAGGCGTGTTTCTTTTAAAGAAAATAACTTGCCTTCAAAAAACGAAAGGAGAGAACTTCACAATAAAAATGATTTTTTGAAAAGTAAAGTTAAATCTGCTGCAGAAACGCGAAGCTGCAAAAAGACATCTTTTGAAAGTGAAACAAGTGATCGAAAAAATTCCACCGGACAATATAGAACGTATAAAGGGGATAAGATAAATGAAAAAACAAATAAAGCAAGACAGAGAAAATATAATGAAGGTTCTCTCCAGAATAGCAATTTATTATCGAGTGTGACTAATTTACGCAACACAACACACGGCAGTGCTTCGTTTAAAAAAGACGTTAAAGCACCCCCAGGGTTAGATGGACCTTTACCACCTAATTCGAAATCTCCTCCGCATGGTTTGAAACTTCCACCACCTGGTTTGAAACCACCACCGCCTGGTTTGAAACCACCACCGCCTGGTTTAAAACCACCACCGCCTGGTTTGAAACCACCACCGCCTGGTTTGAAACCACCACTGCCTGGTTTGAAACCTCCATCGCCTGGTTTAAAACCTCCATCCGGCTTTAATGTACCTTCCGGTTTAAGTAATAGTTGATATTTATGATGATGAAAAATTTTAAATTCTTTCATTCTGTTTAATTTATTCCTAGAATATTTACTTCTATTTTTATTTGGCATGGTAGTATGAATCCGATGTTGAGTACTTTTTTGATCCGGTACAATATGATTTTATTATTAGGCTTAGTTCAGCTGTAGAGCTAACAACGGGAACGTTAACTTAGGTTCTGTTTACATAAGACGCGCGACTGGACGTTTGCTGGGATGATTTTGTCCGCCTTTATATTAAAATTGTTTGTCGGGATGTTTTTTTTTTCAATTGAATTATGCAAAAATTTTCTCTTTCCTCCCGGGACGGTTTGTTTATATGGAAAACACGTCCAACTGAGCCGGAACGCGACGAAAATTGTCACGGGACAAAACTTTCAATAAAAACACAGTCTCGGCAATCGACCCGTTTCGACCTCATATAAACAGCATCTTAGTTAAATTTGAAGATGAAAATCTCTTTATTTTGTTTTACCTGCTAAAGTTACGCTATTTGTTATTGTTTGGTTCAAATAAAATTTGTTTATTATATATTTTTTACCAAATTTGTAATGTTAAAGTTATTCAAAGAATTACTATTTAAATAATTTTAAATATTTTATTTTGTTTACCCCACCAGAAGAAAGCTTCTCCCTGGAATAAGTTTTCTAAAACATTTAGTGTATTGTATTCCTCACGAAGTACAATAGTTTCCAATAAATAAAAACATTTTCAAACTAGAATCAATACTAATAACTATTCTCCTACGAAATTTTCGACATCGCGCTGTTGGGATTACTTCACGTTTTGGAGATGATACGTTTTTCTTCACAAAAATTGAATACAGACTGCGAAACAGTCATTCATTTTTAGTTTTGAGTGACTTACATGAAAATAAAAGTTTAGACGGTGGAAAGATTTATGTTCACAGTATGCAATCGACTAAGCAGCTAAATAAGGTTTGGTAGAAATTAATGCATTTAATATTTTACTAGTTGTTGTTTGTTAGTCTCTTTATGCAGTATGATAATAATAAAGAGAATATGGACATTTTTGAATATTTATTACTACTAAATTTACGTATATTTAGACAAAAACATTTTCAACTTTTCCATTCAGAAGAAAGACATGCATGGCAATATATTTGTTGCAAACACTGCGTAGGAGTAAGTCAACAGTTTACCGTATTAAAAACAGGTTACTCCTCTCCTCCACACCAAGAAAGATGTCGTCTGGACTACCTCTTCAAGAAGTGGTGAATACACTCGAATCATATGCTTCATCCTTATTGGCTGAAAGTTGGGATAACGTTGGATTATTAGTTGAACCTTCTGCGCCCATGTTTGTTAAAAAACTTTTTCTAACGAATGATTTAACGGAGGGTGTGTTAACAGAGGCCGTGATGAAATCTGCTGACATGGTACTGTCTTATCATCCACCCTTGTTCGTGCCCTTTAAAAGAATTGTGCAACAAAAATGGAAGGATCGTATAATTGTCAAAGCGTTGGAAAATCGGATTGCTATATACTCGCCCCATACTTCCTATGACGCAGTGAAAGGTGATTTTCATCCTTTTAGAGTAGGTCTGATACGTTATTATTCAGAACTATTAATGGTGTTAAAAATTTTAATCTTACGTGAATTTTACTACCAACGCCCTAAAAGATTTTTAGGTCCTCAAAAGAGGTTATTTTTTGCAACTATTTTTTCTCTCAAATTCACGACATTTTTGTCGGAAACACGAGATTAAAATCTCGTATATGTTTTCTTAAGTTTGTTATCTCGTGTTTCGTTTAAGAAGATTTTCCTGGACTTAATAAAACCTTAATAGACCTTTCTCTTTCTTAATCATCTGATCATCTTAACATTTTGAACTTGCAAGAAATGAATACTCTTATAGTACTGACACTGCGAAATTTTTAAAGATGACTACTGATCAGCTTATGACTAATTTATTCTGTCGCAATTTCAACGTCCATTTAAATATTTTTCAGGTGGAGTAAATGATTGGCTAGTCAGCTGTTTCCATGGCAATGTGAAGCCAATAACGCCAAAGAGTGAGGTAAGTTTATTTATTTCTTATTTATTCTTATTCTTTCTCCTTGATGATGTAGTGTGTGAATGGTCTCTTATTCTTTCTCCTCGATGATGGTGATGTAGTGTGTGAATGGTCTCTTATTCTTTCTCCTTGATGATGTAGTGTGTGAACGGTCTGTTATTCTTTCTCCTTGATTATGTACTGTGTGAACGGTCTGTTATTCTTTCTCCTTGATGATGTAGTGTGTGAATGGTCTCTTATTCTTTCTCCTCGATGATGTAGTGTGTGAACGATCTCTTATTCTTTCTTCTTGATGATGTACTGTGTGAACGGTCTGTTATTCTTTCTCCTTGATGATACAGTGTGTGAACGGTCTCTTATTCTTTCTCCTTGATGATAGAATGTGTGAACGATCTGTTATTCTTTGTCCTTGATGATGTATTGTGTGAACGATCTCTTATTCTTTCTCCTTGATTATGTACTGTGTGAACGGTCTGTTATTCTTTCTCCTTGATGATACAGTGTGTGAACGGTCTCTTATTCTTTCTCCTTGATGATAGAATGTGTGAACGATCTGTTATTCTTTGTCCTTGATGATGTATTGTGTGAACGATCTCTTATTCTTTCTCCTCGATGATGTACTGTCTGAACGGTGTCTTATTCTTTCTCCTTGATTATGTACTGTGTGAATGGTCTCTTATTCTTTCTCCTTGATGATGTTGTGTGTGAACGATCTCTTATTCTTTCTCCTTGACGATACAGTGTGTGAACGGTGTCTTATTCTTTGTCCTTGATGATGTAGTGTGTGAATGGTCTCTTGTTCTTTCTCCTTGATTATGTACTGTGTGAACGGTCTTTTATTCTTTCTCCTTGATGATGTATTGTGTGAACGATCTCTTATTCTTTCTCCTTGATGATACAGTGTGTGAACGGTCTCTTATTCTTTCTCCTTGATGATACAGTGTGTGAACGGTCTCTTATTCTTTCTCCTCGATGATGAAGTGTGTGAACGGTCTCTTATTCTTTCTCCTTGATAATGTACTGTGTGAACGGTCTTTTATTCTTTCTCCTTGATGATGTATTGTGTGAACGATCTCTTATTCTTTCTCCTTGATGATACAGTGTGTGAACGATCTCTTACCTTATTCCATGAAATTAACGAGTCAAGAAATTAACGCGAATTAAATTAGCGGTCATGAATTTAACGCGGTTTAATGAAATTATTTTGAAAAAGACATTTAATTAACGCGGTTGAGCAAGGTTGTCTTCAAAAATGCATTTAATTAACGCGAATTTGAGAATATCCGATATCACACGAAGCGAAAATTACGGCAACAGTCGAATCCACGGTAGTGAAGCGGTCTCCTCTATTACAAGGCGGATTGGAAATCGAAATAAAACTTTCCGTTGTTTGGAAAGGCAATGTTAAAAATATAAAAATTTGAAAGAAAAAGTGCTTTCAGTTAATTTTTCACTTGGATCAGAGAGTATGAAGATGATACAAAATATGTTTAAAAAAAGATCGCTGAAAAGGAGAACACCGTTAAGCTATCGTCCGATGAGGAGGAAATAGTTGAAAATTTGTAAAAAAAATTGTATTTTAATGTTTTTTAGACTTTTATATATTATAAAAAAGTCACCAAATTAACAATATTTTAATTAACGAGTCATGAAATTGACAGTCTTTAAATTAACACTGCATTTAATTAACGGTCATTAAATTAACGCGAATTTTGAAAAACCGCGTTAATTTCATGACTCGTTAATTTCATGGAATAAGGTATTCTTTTTTCCACACAAGGTGGTTATTTAAATACTGTGCGTTACGATAAATGAGAGATTGGAAGCGCTGCATGAAAACCCTAAGATAGTTTTGATAAAATTAACTGCAGTGAATCTATATCGTGTTAAAATTGTATGGTCACTTTATTTTGGCCATCGAATGCAAAGTAAAACGTCATAGAGAGTACATGTTTTCGTTTTATTAGCATATAGAAATTTGAAGTAAGGCTGAGTTTTGCTTAAGCATCCTCAAAATTAAGGCTAGGTCACAACAGTGATTTCCGTCCCTGACAACTCCCATACGACTCGTTAAGTGAGACCAGGTGTGAAAGAGTTCATACTTTCACAAACTTTAACCTTTTGACGTATTCAAAAGCTTAATTTGTATTTTTGAATTGTGTGAATACTATTTGTAAATACACAACAATATAAAAAAATTGAAGAGTTAAAATTTTAAAAAATCCAGCTATATTTCACTGTATTTTTCCTTAACCTTTTTTAAATATAATAACGATTTTGTCAACACGTTGTTTCTTAGGAGTCTGAAGACGGTGCCGGACGTATCTGCGTGTTACACGAACCTCTATTCCTTGATGACGTCATCAAGAAGTTAAAATCTCATTTGCAGTTAAAGCATATCAGAGTTGCTTTATCACAACCAGAAAAGTCAACGGTAGTCAATTTGTTTGTTTGTTTATTTTTTTGTTCCAGATTTTATCATATACTGCTGTATTACATTAAGTAGGATCCATCTCCGTTTAAACATCCCCATTGCAACCCACTCCTCTGGAAAAAGTCATCAAAATATTCAGGTGTAATGACATTTTAAGACTTTTTCAAGCGAACAAGGTAATATTAAGATTTGACGTGTCAGTCAACACCGATAACATAATTATTTTATCTTCTTTAACTTTTGAATATTGATGACTTGCTAATGTTGTCAAAATTAGTAAATTCATACAGATTTTTTAGAGACAGAAATCCAAAAAGCACTGGAATTAATTTTAAAAAAAGTTTCAAAAATTCTATGCGAATATTTTTTTAATTATTTTTTTAAGTTAAATTTCTCTGGTTTGTTGTTTATATGCTGTGTATCGAAATGAGTGTTTATGTCCTGCAAATTAAAACATTTCGTCGCGCAGAGATTCGTCCTTAAAATTTCTTACCTACCTGAAGGGAATAAATTTACACGAGAACTGATATTCGCGAAAGGAAAAGTGATGAATCCAACGATCAAGAAATTAGTTGACTCTCGATAACTCGAACCTTCACGAGACCTTAAAAAAAAGTTCGACCTGTCAAGAGTTTTTCGAAAATTTTGGTGAAAGTTTTTTCCTTTTTTTATTTTTTATTATTTACTGCGGGAAAAGTTCGTTACAAAGGTTTGTTTAAGGTTTGCAACCCCTTCTCTAAGTCTTTCAGAGCTTTGCATTTAACGCCAATAATGTTATTTAATCTCCGTTTGCAGGCGCTGCACAACGACAACAAGCACAAGACTTGTTTGTTTTGTTTTAGTTTTGATTGCTTTGACAATGTTTTCAAAATTCGAATGATTTGAAAAACATTCGAATGTTCGAGTTCTAGTTAAAAGGTTCGAATTCTACTCAAAAAGCTTGACGAGAAAAGGACAAGTTCGACTTATAGTGAGAAATTCCTCCAAAGAACCGACAAATTTGTTCGACCAACCGAGAAATTCGAGTTTTCGACTATTCAAGTTATAGGGAGTTTTTTAGCCTGAAAAGGGTTTGTAGGTTTAAGGGACCGACACATTTGTTCGACCTAACGAGATTTTCGAGTTGTCGAGAGTCAACTGTACTATATTTATTGAAATAAGTTGCTTAAAAACAACAAAAACGAGATATTACATTTTTGAGACAAACCTCGACCTTGTTTTTGCCAAGGAAACTGTAAAAATTTCGTTAGGCATGATCTAATTTCAAATTGCAAAAATGATAAAATTTCGCGAGAACTGAAGTTCTTAAAATTTTTTAGCATATCGCGAATTGACAATAACTCGCCAATTTGCGACAATCTATATTTCCTTAAATTATTTAAACCTGCTGATGCGTTTTTGCAGTGCATCTTTATACATAGGTCTCAACAATCGCGTCTTGCGCTGGTTCTGGTGCGAGCGTGTTGCGTGGTATCCGTGCTGACGCTTTTATCACTGGTGAAATGTCACATCACGACGTTTTGGATGCTGTGTCGAATCAAACCAACGTGTTGCTATGCGAGCATTCAAATTCCGAGAGAGGTTTCTTGAAAATATTAGCACCTGTATTAAAGAACCTGCTAAAGGGGAAAGTGGATGTGGTTGTGTCGGAAACAGATCGAGACCCGCTAAATGTCGTGTGAGTTGCCCAATGGTTCATTAAATATCGTTGATACGCTAAGCACAGGTAAACTGCTCGAAGACGTATGAAATATGAATGTTGCTGCCTCATGCTAGCTTGATGTATTATCATGAAAACAATAACACTTAATAGAATAGATTCTCAGTAACTTAAAACCTCGAATATCGAAGAACAATTTAGACTGATTTTTTATTGAGTTATATATTTTCCCCATTGCGAGCATGCCAGCTACATCGAAAATCTAAAATTGTTATTTGGACGTTACCGTATTTATCGAAATTTTTTTAGCATTTCAGCATTTCAGGGAGCTGCACTTCGAAAACGTTAAAACCATTGCAAGGCTTTCTTCTTATAAAAAAAGAATGTCTATATGTAAATAAAAAATTAAAATATTTTACATATAGTATTCTTTAAAAAAAAAGCTTTAACTCGATGTCTTCGAAATTGATCAAGAAAATTTTGGAAATTCTATGGTACAAACCTTTTATGTAAAATTAAACTTCTGAACAAGTTTTTTGAATGTTTCAGTATTTATTTGAGCGAGAACTCTTACTCTCTCAACTGTAGCACAAACTGAGTTAACACCAGGTTACTATTCAATCATTGTTTCTTTAAGGCAGCACTTCAATGATTTGAAGAGGGCATTTATTAAAAAGAGACAAATCAATACTTCATGTGAGACAAAATGTATATAAATTTTTATCAAGCTGATACATAATTTTTTTATCATTTTGAGTAAAACATTGCTACGAAGTGCAGAATTAATCAAGGCGAAATTGGGGTTTTCATGGGATGCTTTAGCAGTATTGCATTCAACTCATTTAATTTACGTTTTTGTTGACAGATAGTGTCAATCTTAATTTTTTTGCGTAGCGCGAAACTTATTAGTGCGAATTGCCATTTTTGGGGTGTTTGTCCGTAATAATTAGTGCGATTTTTACCCCAATTCACACATAAGTTCCACACTTTTTTATTCTCAGACTTTTTTATACCTTTAACAAGTTGGCGATGGACATATTTTCACCTCTTTGCCAGGGCAGTGGCTGGAAAACTCTCCCGTTCACATAAACCATTATTTTTTTTAACCTCTGGAGGTCATAAAAAGCGTATTTTTCACATGGGAAGTTTGTCCATACACAACATATTTATCCCTCTATCCAATTTTAAAACCGCCAGAACAGAAAACGTATATACGAGACAGGTAAAGTATATATACATCATTTTTGACTGACTGACTTTGAACAAGTAAACAGGAGTCAATGGGGTCACTTTTTTTATAAGAACGTCTAAATTTCAGCTAAAGCTGGATGTTCTTATTTTTTTGCGCTTTTTCAGCCTCAAGTGTTCTTTAATTGTATTATAGCAATTGTAGATCATTTTGTACTTATACTCTATGAAGGTATCCAGGCTGATTACGTTCTTAATATGTTCTTAATTTTTGGCAAAATCTCAGCCTCAACGTTCTTATAAACTAGGTTCTTACCCAAATAAACTAGGTTCGTACCCAAATAAACCCTAATTATATAAAGTCAAACGTCACCTTTTCTAATTCAATTTATTTCACGTCGGCAAAAAATTGGCGACATGAACTACCATTTGCCTGATCTACGTCGGCAAACTTGTGTTTCACGTCGGCAACTAATATTTTGTTTGCGATCGTATGCTAATGAGAGCAAAACTTTTGTAGGTTTAAGTCACATCCAACTGCAAAATATATATATATATATTATATATATATATAATAATATATATATATATGTATATATATATATATATATATATATATATATATATATATATATATATATATATATATATATGTATATATATATATATATATATATATATATATATATATATATATATATATATGTATATATATATATATATATATATATGTATATATATATATATATATATATATATATATATATATATATATATATATATATATATATATATATATATATATATATATATATATATATATATATATATATATATATATATATGTATAGTATGTATAGTATGTGAAGGTGAATCGCGCTTCTAGAGTGCTCGACGGGTAGAGCTATATATTATGTGTGTCGGATTCAATAAAATACACGGTACTTTTGTACGACTTTAAGTTTCATGTTAAACAATCATCAGGTACAAGTTACCAAATATTTTGTTAAATCTATAAGATAAAACAATATATATATATATATATATATATATATATAAGATAAGTTATTATCTGTCATTTTAGAAAAAGAAGATGAAAAAGAGAGGATTTTTATTTAAATTTTATAGTTTTTTCTGTTTTTTTGTATTTTTTATATTTGAATAAACATTTCCGAACGAAAGTTTTGCCATGTGTACCTTTATGCAACCTGTTTTTTGAAAAAAGAAAAGAACAACAAAATGAATAAGAAAACACCTGATGACTCATCAGTAGATACCAGTGCAACTGTTTCGGGCAATTATTTCTAAACAGTTTCAATTGCACTGGATGCCCAGCAGGTGTGTTTGTTGTTGGTATAATTAATGACAATTGTCACAAGTCAAAAGGGATTTGATGGTTTGTATCATAAGTCGCGTTTCAAAGACCAGCTACGAAACGATTTGTAATATAAAATGTCCAGCATAATAGTGTCATTAGTATAAACAATAGTATAAATAATAATATAAATGAGATAGCAAGCCTGACCTGCAGCGTGAATGTCTATATATATATATATATATATATATATATATATATATATATATATATATATATATATATATATATATATATATATATATATATATATATATATATATATATATATCGTGGTCCTGATTTTATCAGCTTACGGAAAAACGTATATCTACGTGATCCAGAGTCAACGTGTTAAGGTAATATATTTAAGAAAACAATTATAACATAGTATATAAGTGGGCAATACACAAATCTTAGAAATAAAGTTCGTCTGCATTTTTTTAGCCTTTCGATTTGCTTCTCTGACACAAAAGAATTGCTACTCAACCTTGAGATCTGTTTGTGAAAATCTAATCTTAAAATTTTTATTTATTTATAAATTTGTTTTCTGAAATACTTACATATGAACTTTTACAAAATCTATTTTTTTTTTTTTGATAATTTCTCCCACGTATATATGTATATCATTACGCACTTATCGCTGAAACATGGCAACGTTTACTGAAGTTGCTGATGAAGACCAAGTGAGAAATATGATAGAAAAGTGAGCCTCTAATGCCCAAGTTTCACTACACTACAAGTCATTGTTTTCTAGTAGAAGCGTTAAAAGATATTGTCTGAAACGTAATATCAGAAGATGATACTATTGTGGAGCTGGTGAACCAATTCGCAACACAGTATGGGCATACTTACGGCAGTTAATGCAAGGTAGCATTAGATCGTGTTTAAATGTCACCTTTTGGGCGGTCAGTCAGAAGCGTGTATCTAGAGCATTAAAGATTGTTGCACCTCAAGCGTTCGAGGCACGTAGAAGAGATTTATTAGAGCGGACAAACCCAATACCTAGTACCTATCATATTATTATACAGATGTCACTTTAATCAAAACGAAAAGCTTGGTCAAAACTACGGATGTACACATGTTGTTATGATAGATGGATGTTCCCGTAATGTAGCTGGATACGTTTCAATGCCTGTTAAAATAAAAACCCTATTCTTATATATCAGTTTGTTTTTCGACCTGCGCTGATCAAGTAGGGTTTAAAGTTCCCGATTATTTGAACCCACAACTGCGGAAGCGGTGCGAATATATAAAGAAAACGGTGGTAGGTTGACGTATTCATCAGAGTTTGGACATGACCCTATAATTTGCAGATAAGATTTGTACGAATTTAGGGACGTTTTGTTCAAAGCTAATGCGTCACAGCCGAATCAAGTTTTCTCTCATGTGGTACACGGAGAGAGCATTTCGCTGAAAAAATACATTACCTTATTTTATGACTTGCTAAGAGTATATAGGATGACCCAGCCGACACATGTGAAAACATGTTTACACGTACGGATGTTGTTGACGCACATTTTAGTTATGACATGCCTGCTGGTTTTTAATGAGAGACTTAGAAATCAAAATATTTCACAAAAATTTTACTGGTCCAGCTAACATATACATACAAACAAAAATTGTTACAAATAGCTTCTATGAATATTTACATGTATGTACAAGACACTTGCTTTAATTTTTATTTTCTTCGTGTTCTTTTAATTTACTGTGGCTTGTCCATTTTCTGCTGTGGAAATGGAAGTATGTGAAGATTCTCTGCATTATTCTCCACCTGAATAAGGTCGACCAGTCCAGGTATAAACAATGGAACTTTCGGATAGTCAAGACTATACGCAATACATTGAAACGATTTTCGACAGAGCGGACACTTATTTAACAATGGAAGGTAGTGTGTTCTAAAAGTGGTTATTTCAGTAGTAATACGAATAGAAATTGTTTTTATGTGATAAAATTTTTATGAGTTATTAACCTAGTGTGATGGAATCCTTCACAGGAATTCCATTCCATCTCTTAATAGCCGTATTCTGTCTGTCTCTGCGCAACATGGCGTCGGAAGTAGCGAGGAGGACGGAAAATCCCCGCGGCCCTGCTGCTTTATTTTGGATCCCCGGCAGACCCCGTTTTTTACGGCTTGGTTTTTACCGCTCACGCGTTATTAACCAATCACGAGGCTCGATTGTCACTAATAACCAATCCAAGTTCTTCGCGGCATCAACATGCGGACGGAGGACCCATGCTTAACTTACAAGGAAGATGCTTTATCCAAAATGCGATTCCGTGGTTTAAAATTAACTTTTATTTAAAATACTTCGGCATTAAATATGGCTTCCTTTAGTCGCACTTATTACCCAGATCCCCGATTTACCCAGATTTTATTGCGGAAGTAGATATTTGGGTAAAACAGGAAAGAAATGTTGAATGATGATGTGTTTTTTTGGAAGAAATTTATTTACATTTTTTACAAAACCATTTCCTTCGTGACAAAGCTTGGACATTCGCAATGTTTGCACATTTATCGTGAAACCACTCCATGCACTTTGAACATTCCACCATTTCATCGTCCGTATTGTATGGCATACGGCAATCGCAATATATTTCTACCATATTTGTTTTTTTCGGCCTTAGAGTTCTCTTTCTTGCGCGTAGCTTACTTGGAAAGGGAGTCATTTGACCAGCATCTAGACATGACAGAAGGTGTGGACGAAGAGAATCATTGTCATATATCTTATCGCATGGGTTTTCACCGAATGCTAATGATGTAGCAAAAGCAATCGAAAACAGGCCGCAGTCAACTCCGTTTTTCTGTTGCTGAACAGGCATAACATCGATAACAAGTTCTTCTGATTGGCAGTAAGAAAAGGCGGCAATTTGATTTGCAACATCTACGGAAACGTTTCCACTTGTCAATCTATCAAAAATTTGGCAATAGCTGTTGTCAATTTTGTTGTTGTTGACATTTGCCACGCATATCCAGTGCAAAGAACCAGCATGAAGCAACTGGATGTAATTTTCTTCGTATTTCACGATGTCAAAACTTTGTGTCTTCCCAACAACCGTGTCTTGAAATCCTCCTATGGTTGGGAATTGTGACACTAAAAGATTCTGTGCGATGTTTATTGACTCGTCAGTTAACATTTGTTTGTTAACAATGGCGCTTCTTTCTTCTTTAGAGAAAAGTAACTTCCTTCTTTTCGGCAAAGGAGTGTCACACTCAGACATTTCGGTATTACGCAACAATACGTCATATTTGAATGACGTAATTCTAATAAAAATTTAAATTTAAAACCACGGAATCGCATTTTGGATAAAGCATCTTCCAACTTACAAGGTCATTTTTGGTTTAGCAGTGATGTTGTGAGGTTTGTAGGTCTCCTTTTGATCCTTTTCTCTCTAAATACTTTGTACCTATAGGAATATTTATTTTCTGTGTGTTTTCACATGTTAAGGTTAATATTTCATCACGTTTTCTAGCCATGTATAAATCTTAAACAAACCAATTTTAAGTGTTTAGCTAGCTAGCTAGCTAGCTTAAAACGTAGATTTTAAAACAACATGCTTAAGGCAGCTAGCTATAGCTAGCTTTATTTATTCCTATTCTTTTAAAGTTTTTATTCAGTTTGGTATATTATTATTTATTTTTATGTTGAAGTTGGGTCTATATATACATAGCTAGCTCCTTTTAGCTACATCTTCTGGCTAAAAAGTGAAATTAGCCAAATGCTGTTTGACTGCAACACAATTCTTATGTTCAGCAGTTAGGCAGCTACCAATTTTATTACTGCTATGGAAACTTGTGCTGCAAAATAAAATTGCCAAGAATTTTTCTAACTGAACATGATAACGACAGGAGGTTTCCTGAATTTTTTTTAACCGAAGTTGCGATAAGTTTTTATAAAAATTGTGTTACACCTATATACTCATGTGCAACACGGTTTACCTGAGTGTCACGATTAGTTTGTTACTGTTTACTGAAACTTATTCTGCAAAATAAAATAATATTGACTAATTGCTTTTGCTATGACGGGGTAACAACGGGTTGTAAACTGTGCTTTTATTTTGGCTAAAGTTGCAGCAAAGTTATATATATATATATATATATATATATATATATATATATATATATATATATATATATATATATATATATATATATATATATATATATATATATATATATATATATATATATATATATATATATATATATATATATATATATATATATATATATATATATATATATATATATATATATATATATATATATATATATATATATATATATATATATTTAAAAAAATACATTATAAACGAAACACTATAATGATGTGTGAGCTTTACTCGATTCACTACATATTCTGCATACCTGTACTAGAGCGCTCCAGTTAGGGAGTTATTTAGCTGGATGGGGTAACGACTGGATTTTTCCTGTGTTTTAACTTAAACCGAAGTTGCAGTAAAGTTTTTTTTGAAAAGGCTATTATGCGTTCTCGGCCCGCTGTCAGGATTAAGTTTTGAACTTTCGCGTTTTAATTCAGCTTTTGTTGCGGGAAAGTTATTTTTTTGAAACATATGTTACAGTCGCAACACTACAATGGTGTGTGCGCTCCACTTGATTTGCGACATACTGCTTACCCGTACTAAAACGTTCCACCTCACCGGGTCGCACAGTTTGCCGTTCTTATTAAGCGCTCCTCAAAGCGTTCAACAACAGTTATTTGTGGCTTGACGCCGGGTTTCCCGGCTAGTCTATATTATAATACCCGTATATGTCTGTCTGTCTGTCACGCAAAATGGTAACCGCAGTAGCGAAGCACACAAAATGCGGTTAATCAAGGGTGAACCCTGACTTATCCACGGGCCACTGACTAGTTTTTGTATAATATGATAACTGTTCCATCGTGATGCATCTGCTTTACTACCTCCAAACTCACTTCCAAGGGACCGAAATTTGAATCCCTTTTACTTAGAACTGTCACATTTATCCGAGCATCTGTTTTATCTTCCATCGCTCTATTTTCATTAATATCTGTCAGAGTTATTGATGTTAAAATTAGTAGTGTTTTCCTAAAGTAAACACAATATTAAAAACATTTAGATTGAGACGAAAATTTATAAATCCTTAACATACTTCGCAAATGAGAATTCTGTTTTCTTCGCAGGTGACATTACCAAACGCTGCGGCATTTCCTCTACGTAAAGTGGAGCTCTTGTAATTGAAAAATGACAAAGATGTTGGTGCTGCTTCACGCAGGGAAATCGATGAAGATTCCTCCATGCGCTCTTAGGTGTGCATAGGCCTTAGATATTTTTTTACTAAATCTCTTGAGAAAAACATGTAGATAAACGGATTAAGTACAGAGTTGAAAAATGCCAAGATAAAAAGACAGTTTTCAATATCCTTTTTATATGGTTCGTCTTCTAGTTTTACTATACTGAATGTCGACAAGGGAGTCGAGGATAGAATGAAAGCAAACACTGTTGCAGCTGCAGTGTAGGGAGCTCTGTGCCCGCTAAAGCTGCCGTCATTCTTAGTTTTAGTAGTTTCTGTCAAGCGAAACCCAGTAGCAATAGCACGAACCTATGGATACGATTTAACCCTATTCGGTCCGGGGGGGGGGGGGGGCGGATTCCGCCCCCCCCTGACGGTTTTTTTTTAATAACTCCTTATTGCTATGTTATATGGCTATGAAACTTACTGAGTTTTAATATTTATCTATTTGACACCTGCATGCCGAATTTTTAGGTCCCATACCTTTCAGAGGCTTTGATATTGGCCATTACTCGAAACTACCCCTAAAAATCTCTGTGAAATCCTTATAATGGGGAAAATTTAATAACTCCTGTTAGGATTATCTTTAGAACTTGAAACTTGCAACACAACTTTGTTTTATTAAGAAGAATCATTTTGCATAATTTGGACACGTGATTAGTCCGATTTCCCGATTTTGTCGGATTTTACCCGAAAATCGGAAAAAAACAGATTTTCGGGCAATTTTTGGCAATTTTTATGCGATCCACGTAAAACCCGGAAAATATGTTAAGTAACTTTTATTTAGCTTTCAGAAACTTCAAACAGAATGCAAAAATTCGCTCTGGAACAAAAGTAATTAAATTTTAAGCAAATAGTGGCATTTTTAACAAATTTCAAGCTTCTGATGACGTCACAGAAAATGTGCTGACGCAAGCAAAAATTTATTGCTGCCATTTTGTTTCTTTTATGACGTACTATAGGTGTGCCAAGTTTGATTCAATTTGAGCAACCCTATAAAAAGTTATTGAGCAAACACACTTGGTAAACATTCTTTGAAAGAAACACAAAAATTTTCACAACGATAATCATGAATCCACCCATTAAGTCGAAAACGCAGATGCTTAGGATTTATTCTGAAGTCTTCTTTTAAATATTATTATTATTTCTACCATGTTAAAAAGAATGATAAATGCGGCTCCGGTTGAACTCACATATCGAACATTAATTTACTTATTTCCACCATGTTGGTTGTGTTTTTGAGGTATAATATAATTATCAAATTAAAAAAATACACACGTTAAACAATTGTTAAAATGCGCGAAGTCAATATGGGAAACCATCAATCAATATTGTGTGAAATATTGACATAAATTTTGTGATATGCTCTATAACAATATAGGAGAGTTTCTGTTGATTTTACGTTGAGAATAATTGGGCATGCGGACGTATATACAGGGGCAGAATGTATAAACAACAGACTGTTCTGCCCGGATTATAAACGCTGCCCGGATTATGTACGGCAGCTTGCCCCGTTAATAAACAGGGCAGAAAATACATAATCGGGCAACATAATCAGCTGGCTTATGTACGACACTTTTATATTATTTCTCACTTATAGAACAAAAACTTCCAAGAACAGTGTGGAAATTTGTTTTGATTTTCTCAACCACACTGTGTGGTTGGGAAAATAAAAACAAATTTTTTGTGCTCCAATGTATTAGAGGTTTAAACATTTTGTAAGATACAAATTATCATGTTTAACATCGATAAATGGGAGAGAAAAACAACACAGATTTGAGCTTCTAAGTCAAAACCACTTCTGCGAACGAAATTCACAGCTATGTGTTTAAAAAACATAAATAAACTTCCTCAGGTACATAAAGCACGAAATCCGTCATTCTGTGACAATAATTCGAGAATTTTTCATTCACAAAAGTTCGAAGAAAATGCCAATCACAGCCTGCCGGGTCAGCGTTCATAATCCGGTCACCACGACATAATCAGGGAAAAAAAAAATAATCGGGCCATGCGTACATAATCTGGCCGTCCTGTTTATAAACAGGCCGTTTTCGCAATCTGGGCAGAACAAGACCACCGTGACCATGGAAATCCAGTAAAACAAAGAAACTTCCGATATTCTTGCAACTTGTTCTTAAAAACGATAGAGAATAGCTAAGAAGACTAATTTTACTGCCTTTTTACTCCAAAAAAATGCATAAAAATTGAGGTAATGTTTTCTACCCACGCATGCGCGTACATTACAGAATTTTATAAACATTGGAAACTTATCTTTCTTCCATATACGGAAAAAACTTTTTTGTCCGAAATTAGGATCGTCCGAAAATCTTGGTTAGTAGCGTAATATTGTGTTCACGCTTTATATAAGAAACATCTTATTAGAGCCACGAGGCTTAAATCATTCGTAAAGAAAAACAATGTCAATCAATTATTATAATTATTATTTACCCAAGATGGTCTCTTCAGTTCCTATTTTTTTCGTACTACTATCAACGGAGTCCTGCGATGGGGGTCAGTGCATTTAAAGCTTCCATTTGAGCTATGGAAGCCGTGCAAGCACAACAGCCGCTTAACTAGACAACCGCCTAAGATATCAATCCTATTCTCATGCTAAACGTTAAGCAGAAAGGTCGATTCACCCTTTTATAGTTTCTGGCATGACTCTGCCAGGGTTTGAACCCAAAACATTTCGCACTGGAGGCGAACGCTCTTGGTGGCTCTGTGGTAGAGGTTTAAACCTGACTGACCTACATCTAGCTACATTTAGCTACATCTAGCTAGCTCCAAAATGTCACAAGACAAACGAAAACGTTGCCTATTTATATCTTTCTCTAAAAAGATAATATTACAATGCGAATATTTTAAATATTGTCTGTTGGATGTTGTTTGATTATCTTTAGTTTTACATGTTAAAACATTCTTCTTGATTTTTAATTTCCGGCTGAATTAAGGCTGAAATACACGATCCGTTTAAAGGGAAGGTTTAAACCTGACGGATGATTTATAGGTCAAAACGGATCGTGTATTTTAAAAAAATGAAACTTTTTGACCTGCCAGGTCTTTTTAGCCACTCCCTTACCAAATAGGGTTAGCCCTGTTCAGGTCGGTCTTTTTGGGAGCTCTGAAAAGTCGGGGCTAAAAAAGCCGCCCCTCAGAAAGTGACGAAGAGACATTCTTGTATTGTCACAAAACTTAAAACGAATGTTTCTTGCATATTGAAGAAATATTGGAATAAAGCCTCATTTAGACCCAGATAACGTCATCTTATATTGCCAAACCCGAAAACAGACCAAAACAGTGGAACATAAACTTTTTCAAAGGTTTGGATGTGTAAAACTACTTGATAAAAGCATAAAAAGGTTAAAATATGACTTTGGAACTGTTTATAAGGATATTCTTAGAAAGGATATTCCCAATGAGTCACGATGATAACAGACGTGACGTCATATCCAAAAATATTTTTTATTCTATAGCTAACTAAAAATGATAATAAGCCGTCACCAAATTTCAACTTCTAAAACCGTATACTTCAGAAGTATTACAAAAACCTTTGGCACGAATAATAATAGTAATAAGGTTAAGGTTGTGCAGAAATAAAGAACTGTAGGCGAGGTATTACTTTATCCCAATTTTTCCTTCAGTAGCAGTGGTGTATTATTTTTTAGATTTCCTGCTTAAGCCGTAAACTTCACGTATTAACGGCTCTAGACTGGAGAGCCTATAGCGCCAATATGAACGAGGATAAAAGGCTATGCTTTTGACATAAATTGGCACAGTAAACAAATGCATCCCAGACAAGAAGACGGCTGAGGAACGTATACTGAAGTCATTCTAACTTTTACAAGCATCTCTCTATTCCAATTATTATTATTTAAAAATAAATTATAAATTATTTCTATTAATTTTCAATAATATTTCTAATAACTTCGTGAATCTTATAAGCATATTTCTTTTGCGTGACATGTAACGTGACGTGCAAGTGTAATCAACACACCCACTAGCGTGTATTTATATGTACCACTGTATTTGATAGATATAATCATGAAGAAGCAGGAAATTATAGTTAGGATAACAAGTAATAAAGCGAAAGGATCGCTTACAACTTTGACGTCATAAAAATTTTGTAAAGACACGCTTTATTAGATACCTATTTCGTTTCCAATGCATGTCTATTCAGTTGGAATTTAGCATTCAAGCTCGAGAGCATTTCTGCTATAGCGTAAAATGCTCATGAGCTTTCTCGTTAGCGCATGCGCACTTTGACAAAACTACAGATTTTATCTAAGTGAGCATGCGCTAACAAGTGGTACTGGCAGGAAAAAAATTTGGCGGTTTTGACAAAAATCCGACAAATTAAATTCCTGCCAAAATTAATTATATTTAACTTCGTCAATTTTTAAAAAAAAATGTGATTGGGTAAGAAAATACAGTTGACTCCCTCTAATTCGAATCTCTATAATTCGAATATTTCTATAATTCGAACGAGTGCTCAGTCACCGTCAATTTTCCTTAAGAAACTATTAAATAACTTTCTACAATTCGAATTTCTCTAATTCAAAACTTTCTATAATTCAAACAGTTTCTTTTTGTAGAAAACACTACATTTTTCACTTCTTGATTGAAAGTGGCCAAGCTGGAGACAAAGTATAAAGCTTTGGTCGAGTTGGTCGAGTTTTTTGTTAAAGTTTTAACTTAATTTTTTATTGCTTTGCAGGTATATCATCTCCTACAAAACCATCTCAGGCGAATCTAAGTCCGTTACCGAGGAAATAACAGCTCCCTGGACGGAAACAATCCTACCGACAATCCTTTCAAGATATCCACTCGAAAATATTTTCAATTCCGATGAATTCGGTTTGTTTTATCACTGCCTGCCGGACAAGAGCTTTCATTTCCAGAAAGAAAAGTGTAGTGGCGGCAAACACAGTAAGGTTCGGTTAACAGGGATGGCAGCTGGAAATGCAAAAGGTGAAAGGCTCCAAATGTTTACCATAAAAAAATCGCAAAATCCGAGTTGTTTCAAAGGAGTTAAAAGTTTTTCATGTCGTTATCGAGCCCAACTTAAAAGTTGGATGTCGTCCGAAATATTTGAACATAGTCACAAGAAAAGAGATAGTCTGGGTATTCGGCCATTTCGGGTCGTGTTATGCAATATTAGCGTCCAAGCCTGATTTGAGGGGGGTGGTCGGAAATAGAAGGCACGAAAATTTTTAAAATGGCTGTGGCGCAGGGTGATTTTCTCTTCGAAGATGATAGATAGATAGATGTGCATATTTTACATGGCTAGCCTCACAAATATCGAGGGATATACCCTGTCTATTATTTCCAGGAGGGCCATGGCTTAGATGGAGAGTCCTAGAGTATTTAAAGCTCATTTTGAGCTACGCAGACCCAATTAGAGTCCGCGCTCTACTAGACAACTCCCTGCAACATCCAACGGCCCACACAGTGTGCCATCTTCCCAATTTCCCTCACATGGCTTGGGTTAACCCGGGGCTATGGTAACATTCACTCGCCCGTGTTGAATCGCCGTCAAGAGGAATCGAACCCCGGTCTCCCGCACAGAGTACGAGAGCTATAACCACTAATCTACGGCGCCATAACATTGACATTGATGCTTTTTTAGTAGCAATTGATGCTGTTATGTTAGAGAATATTGAAGTGGGGCTTGATCTTATTAATGATGATGATGCAACTGAAGTTCAAAATACTGGTTTTAATTGTGAATGGTGTAATAAAGTCTGTATTTCCAAAAGAGGACTGACCCAGAGACACACCACGAGCCAAACACAACGAAGCTGCAGTTGCTGAAACAGAAGAGTAGTAAGACGGCAGAGGAGTTATTACATTCACTGTATTTTAAAACGTTCCTTGAAAAAAACATGAAGTTTGGAACAAAGTCATTAAAGAAAAACAAACATAAAAACAGCTATTTTTATAGCTAGCGTATACCGTCCTAATTACGTGATTATCTAAACAAACAGCTCTAGCGACGATCTGGCAACTTCGCTCGCCACAAAACTTCATAGTTTTGATTTCGATGCTAATGAAAGGCAATAGCATATTATCATGGGATGACAACGAACACCATTTTTAGAAGCTGCTATGTATTTTTGTTGTTCGTCCCACAAAAATTTCATAAATGGCGATAAGTTGGATTGGTCAGCATTGCACATTATTGATACTAAATCAGAATTTAGTTCAGAATTTACTGAAATTGATGATGCTTCAAGTTCGTTTCGTAACTGTGTTACTTGTGACTTCAATTCCTTGTTTTCTGAATTCAATGCCTTATTTTCCCCACGAATATCTTGCATAGCCAACAAAACACGTTTAGGTGAAGTGAATGAAATTGGTGCATATAGACTTGCTGGAGTGTTTAAAGTTGACTGCGACCTGTTTAGTGCTTTTCGTGCCTTTTGTTGTTGTTTTGAACACGATTGGCAGATTACATCTCCATTATTCAAAAATCATGACTCCTCATGATTCCTGGACAAAACTTATATGATTCTAATATTTTTATGAGGTTTGATAATGTTATATTTTTTATTGATCGTTTATACGTTATATATTATGGTCATCAGGTATACCCCATGCATAGACTCTGATACTGTATGCTAGACTGATATCTACGTGTATTTCAAATTGTAGTGTTAGTGATTATAATCATTTTTAGTAATTTGTATATGGTCATCCCAGGACTCAATTTTCCAACATTCAGGGAGCTTAAGTGATTTGACTGTCTCAGTGAAATTTGAAAAACTACTGTAAAGATCATGTCATGTTGGTTTTGTTGTTGAAATATGATTTGCAACGCTTTTTTTGGAAGCAATGTTTGCAGCAGAAAGTCTTGGTTTTTGATTGTACTGAAAGGGAAGGGGAATATATACAATATTTAAATTGTAAGATTAGTGTGATATATGTACATATTAACTATGTTTTACTTGGTTGCAGGCGAAGTTTTTTGTAATAAATTGAGGTGTGGTATTGTTGGAGAATTGTTTTGTATATACCTATAAATTGTATATAGTTTATGTTATATATATATCTCAGTGTTCCCTGTCCTGCAAACATGGCATTTGTGTATTTTTTTCAGTGAGTCAGCCATGTTTGTTTTGGTGTTCTGTTCTTTACTTACTCTCCTTTAGCTGTAGGATGGAGAGTCCAGGTATGGTCAGTGGGTGTTCTAGCTTGTATCAGTAGGCAAGAGGCATGTAACTAGTGAGGAGCTATATATATATATAATATATTCAACAACATATATAAGTGCTCTTGTCTGTCCAACACCTTGCAACATTATCGAACCAGGTACCATTCTTTTCCTCTTTTCATCTATAGAAAAAGAAGAAGAGAACTTTTATGCTTATTCCTTCGTCATCTAGAATTGGTTCCTAGTAAGCTTAACTTACTTTGAACAATTTGTTTCTCAGAAAAATGTTTTTCACAAATATTAAGGGTGCAATTTTCAATTTGTGTCTTCAAAAGATTGTCCACCACTGTATCTTTCGTGATAACAGCTACAAGTTTTTCCCTCCAGGAGAAGCCATATTTATCATTTCCTTTGGGTAATCCAAATATCGTACAATTTTTACGTCTGGAACTCGAGCAGCCATATATAGAACAATTTGCTCCAAGCATAACATTGCATTCAATCTCAACTTTTAAAGTATAGCACAGTAATGATGTAATCTCAACAAACAAATGTTGAATTTTGCCGCTAAAAAGTTTTATTTCGTGCACACTAAAATAGACCCGGTACGAGAAAATCCCGGAACACGACCTCGATACGGGGAGCGGAGCGCGCTTGCTGCAGTGCCCAGACTATCTCTCTTTCTTATGACTATGATTTGAAGAGTGAGTTAAGGAGCTTCACCGTAGCTTTGGTTCTAAGAAGAGGAAAATCGCCTTAATTGTAGACAACCGCCCTGCTCACCCGCACGTTGAAGGGCTTCAGTGGATTGAACTCATCTTCCTCTCGCCGAACACAACATCTATGACACATCCCATGGACCAAGAAGTCATTAGAGCACTGAAAGCTAAGTATCGTAAATATGCAGTAAAAAGGCAACTTGACAATTTAGAGAAAGGAAAACAACTCTCAAAATTCCCCATTTTGACGGCGATGGCAATGCTCAACAAAGCTTGGAACGCTATCCCTGACCAAACCTTTTTGAACTGTTTCAAGAAGTCTGGGATTTCTAAAGCGTCAATTGAGAAGGCCTTAAACGACGATGATGATCCATTCGCAAATTTGGGTGTCGAAATCGAAGAAAATACGATCGAGGATTTACAAGGCGATCTTTAAACGTTGAAAAATAAATTTAAAGTAAACGTTGAATTGTCAGCAGAGGAATTGGTCGACATCGAATTGGATATCTGTGTATCCGGTGCCATGCCCGACGCAGACATAATCGCCGAAGTTAGTGGTCGTGTGGAAGTGGAAGATAGCTAGGAAGATGAAGATGGACATTCTGATAGTGAAGGCCTAACAGCAAAGTCGATGAAACGCTCTTTTAAAGAGGTTAGGAATGCAATTTCAATCGTAGAAGATTACAGCATTTTTACATCGTTTCGTGTCGAACTGGAAAAGCACTTGGTGATGTAACTCGTATTGTCGAAAGAAATAGTGTAAAGCAATCAAATATTTAACATTTTTTCAAATAGAGTTTCTTTTTTGTGTAAACTATGAAACTAAAGATTGAAGGAAATTTGAATTATGTTTTCTTGATTTTGAAATTAACGTAATTTCTGATGATGATGAGGTGACAAAACAGCTAGCTGTAATGATATTACTTGTCTAATGATAGCTGGTTATACTATAGTTAGAGGTTGCAACCCTCTAAAGATTTTTCAAAAAAGCAAAATCTCCCCTTTGCAAGGATTTCCTAAAAACATTGACCGTAAAAAGCAGAAAAATACTGTAATTCGAATTTTCACTCTCTGAAGCGGAAAGTTCGAATTACAGAGACTTTCTATAATTCGAATCTCTCTATAATTCGAACAAAAATTTTTCCCGGTGGGAATTCGAATTAGGGAGAGTCAACTGTAGGATTTTTATTAAAAAAAAGTTTTTGATTTTAGTAACGTAAATGACGGAGTAAGCGCCCGGGGCGCTTATTTAAAAATTTTATGTTTAGGAGGGGCGCTTATTCCTGCAGGGGCGGTTATGTGGCAGGGGGCGCTTGTTCCGTCATTTACGGTATTTGGCGAAGACTGACTTTCTTTTTATCAGAGTTTAGGGTTGATATATTGTAAAAAAACTGTTTCTGATGCAAAAAGAAAAAAACAATTTTATTTATAATAAAAGCTATTTCAAAACAAGCTTTCACCATCCGTCAAATTAAAGTCCCTCCAAAATAATTTGTTTTTGCCATCCGCCAAGTCAAATTCCCGCAATTCCACCAAATTTACTTCCCACCAAAATTTCTTTCTGCTAAAATTTGTTTATAGAAGGTTTAAAATTACAAAACAGTACCGTCCTTATTACGTTATCATGTAAAACTTTTTGAACTTCTTCGAATACTTTCTGTTAGCCGAGGATACCTTGGACGTTCTGCTATTTCGTTTGAGATATTCCTTGAATTCTTAACACGCAGTGAGAACGTAATGAAGAAATCAATTCAAACTGCTGCGAGATTTATAATCTCTCAGCAAGAGAGTTTTAATTGCTATAGCAACAGCCTCTTTTACGCGTCCTATTTTAGATTTGACAGTAAACATGTTAACTCGGTCTGGTTGGATTGTTAATGAGATTTAAAAAGTAAGCGAGATCAAACGAGCAATCCATGGGAAACTTGATCATTTGCTTCTTCAAGCTAATTTCCATCAATTAAAATCATTTGTGGCACGAATGGTATTTACCCACTGTTCACGTTTATAATGGATTTCTTAATAAGTATTGAAGTTGTTTTGTAAAGTTTTGAATTCTTTAACTAAACGATCTTATCTTGTCCGTCACGTGAATTTATCTGATGTTTTAATCGAGTCATACTCGATTCATCAATTTACTTACTAAAGAGGTGACAACCATGTTTTAACCAAGCATAAAACGTAAATCCGAACACGCGTTATAGGATTGCTCGTGCGCATTAGCGTGGGGAAATATCGGCTGTGGCAGAGCTCTTTTTTATGATATCAGCTGCGAGGGAGAATTAGTATCGGCAAACCTACAGGGAAGCTGTATGAGGAAATGCAGATAACGCTAATTTTCTATTAAAGGAATAAATCGCCTCTACTAAAGAGACACCATTAACTTCTTTTTGTTTTATTTTATCTCCCGCGATTACTAGAAAACAAACATTAGGCCCTCCTCCTGATGTATTTTACATATTTTTGACAGGAAGAATAAAATTTCCTTTCAAAAATATTAGCATTGGGAAACAAACTTTTGTTTGTCCAGCCCTTGTTTCAGTTCATATACGCCTTGACGTCACGAGTTTAATATTTATTTAAGATAGCTAGATCTTGGTGCAAGTATGTGCTCTCTGGATGGTAAAAAAAGGTGCTCTTTTTTGTTGTTGTTGTTGCTGTTGTTTTGTTATTGTTGTTGTTTGTGTTATTACTATTCCCTCAAACTGGATACCTTTTAAACAGCGTGCCAATCCTTTTTAGGAAAATTTTCATTTAACACTTCTGTATTTGCACAGCTTTAAATCTCCAGGCGTGTTCTCTGTGTCTCTCCTTGTTTGGCTCAAAAACAATGTTTTGTGATGAAAACCTAACCCTATATTAGCAAAAATAGAATTCGCCTAAAACCCCTGTGTTTCAGTAAACAAGTGAGGTAAATAAGAAGATAAAATGGTGATTAAAAACACATTTTAATGTACATGATAAAATGAATAAAAAAGAATAATGGAAAAGATTATCTGCATTTCTAAATATACTTCTTGCCAATAGCAGCATATTCTGTGAAATGTACGAAGTATAAAAGAAACCGATGGATCAAGCCGTGTGATCATCTGCTAGAAAATCCATTTTTATCCTGACCTGAAGAGTATCTTGACCTATCAGAATATGTCAGCAGCCTTTGACTTTGTTTGCCCTTCTTTCGCTCTTTTTGAATGTTTACATTTTCCTCGGAAAGCTCTTTCAGGTCTGGCGTCTGCGTGACATAAAAGAATATGTTAGAGGTCTTTTCAAGCGGATATCTCACGGGAATTGAGGTTTTAAAACTATTGTCGGTTGCAGATTGATAACTTACCTCCAAGATTACACGCGATTTGGGATCAGCAGTTCACTATTGTTACAGGAATATTTTACCCAATTTAAAGGTTGAAAAATCTATGACATAAAAAGTTTTTGCATTAGTCACCCTAACATAAAAAAGAGACTCCTAAAAAATTATTGTTTCTTCATATTATCATTGATAACTCATCAAGATCTTCAATTGTATTAGGTTAAAAAACATCATCGCAGTTTTCAAATGTGAAAACTATGATCACGTGGTCTGTGAAATACTTATGAACATTTAAATTTTTCTATCACTGTTTTCAAATGTGAAAACTATGATCACGTGGTTTGTAGAATACCTATGAAAATTTCGATCCTTCTTCATACGGTGTTCAACGAGTTAACAAATTATGTTACGAAAGTTACGAAATGTTTTGTTACCCAAAAGAATTATCTAAACTGTAATCAAAGGTTTACATTTTTTTAACTACAATTTTTTTCTGCCACTTCTTATTTGTTGATTGAATTAAGGGACAGTTAATCTTTTTCTGAAGGAGCCAGTTATTGACATATAAAGTTGACTTAAACGCCTACGTAAGAGAGTACACAAAATATAATGTGTAACATAACTTTAGGCTTTCCTGCCGCATTTTGAATTTCACTCTGCTCATTAAAACTCCTTTCTCATTGGAACATTCTGTAGATAGCTTTTAATGTTGCTCTTACGTCCCTTAAAACAAATCGTGTAGACTGGACCTTAAGAATTTGCAAAAGCTAGCGTGCGTTCAGACTTAACTTGATTAATACCTAATCATCTGGGATTTCAATGCGGAGAGTTTGATGAGGTAGTATATATATAGAAAATAACTAAAATATCTCTACTAATGAAAATAATTTGGATTATAAGACAAACATAAAAGATTCGTTGTTGCTAGGAATGTGTCATGTGTAAACAGAGAGATGATAAGGATGGACAAATATTGGATTGTCTCCTCATTATTAGTATGTCATGATACGAACAGGTTTGAGTGAACACAAAAATAGTCGGAGAAAACAATTTAGCTTGCATTATTAGATTATTTTTTCGAAGTTTATTCTGTGTTGTTATATGAACACATTGGTAGATAGAAAAACAACTCAAGTTGAGAAGTAAACGAAAAACGACTGAGTTACATATTAGTGACGGATTAGGGTTGGTCGTTGACTCTTTACCGGAGATAAGATACTGACGAGAAGAAGATTTTAACCTTAAGACGAGAGAAGATTGAAAAAAATTTATTCAAATCTCACTTGGTGATAATTCTGTCGTTTTTACCATATACTTGAATTTGAGATTTGCGTCAAAATGTCACCGCTATTGAAAACGTTTATTATATTTGTTGGTATGATTCAACTATCAATAATGGTGAATTCACAGGGGACGGCGATAAGGGTTGTAAACAGAGGTTAGATTTTATTTATTTATTTATTTATTTATTTTCTTTATGTACTAACACGTTTTTTAATTGACTTGATTTTAGTTTGTAATGAAAAAAATCTATCATAATCTTAAGGGTTTTTCGTTACTTTTGCATGTCTGAAACTTTCCTCAGATCTCTTTGTTTGGCAAAATGTTTTAATCCAAATGTAAATAAATGAAAAATACGAAGTAATTCCGCGAAATTTCTTTCACGGTTCACAATGTTACAAATTGATTGAAATGAGTTTGTAAAATAAAATGACATTTTGTGGACCTTAATTTTCGCTATATGACACTAATTTCCAGGGTATTTGTTGTCTTGTTGAACCAAAAAGAGAATTGGACCAAGTTTAGAACCTTGGGGGTACCTTTGTATATGATTCTTTTTGAAGTAAAAAACCAGAAGGAAAACAAACAAACAAAATTTCGCCATAACTTAGGGAGGTGAACCTGGGTTTGTTTTGTTTTTACAACAATTGTGATTTAAACTCTGTTATTCATCATGGTGTGAGAGGACACTAATTATTCAAGTTTGTGAACTTGGTGAAACATGTTTTAAAACGATCGCAAATTGTTGAGTAAAAATAAAACACACACAAAAAAATAATTCGCTTTCTCGTTAATTCGAAACTGTAACAGAACGGAAATATCCTTTATCTTCATCTATTTTACAGTAGAAGTGATACTACGCCAACCTCGTCCTTAGGCCTACGTGCTTTTGAACAGCTTATTTTTATAGCTCTAGCGCCGTCACAGCAAAAGGAACGGGGTCGAGCTTATTACTACGCTGATTTATTTTTATTCTCAACCATTTCAGAGCGAATGAATATGTGTCATGTGATGGTCGACTTTCAATTAGATCGCCCAATCCAGATTGAGGTTACGCGTACTCAGAATAAATTTATTAGTCGGCGTAAGCACTTTCTCAATGAGGTCCAAGGTTATCTTATACGAAATAACTAGTGATAAGCCGTGGAAATCTACGGGAATTCACCCGTCCTATGGGAATTCACCCGTCAGAACCAACTAGTCCCTTTAATAATAGTTGTATTCCGTCTGTCTGTGTGTCCGCGAAAGCCGCGTCCTGTTACGGAAACACGAAATGCGATATATAAAGGACGGGCGACCCCGTGGATTTTTCCACGGGTTAACGGCTAGTCTCTTTAATAATAGCCGTATTCCGTCTGTCTGTGTGTCCGCGAAAGACGCGTCCTGTTACGGAAACACGAAATGCGATGTATTAAGGACGGGCAACCCCGTGGATTTTTCCACAGGTTAACGACTAGTCTCTTTAATAATAGCTGTATTCCGTCTGACTGTTTGTGCGGGAGAAAAACGTTGTGCTACGGAAACACGAAATATGCGATATATAAAGGAAGGGCGACGCCGTGGATTTTTCCACGGGCTACCGACTAGTCTGTTTAATAATAGTCGTCATCTGTGCTTCTCTGCGCAAAATGGTACCGCAAGTAGCGAGATACACGAAATGCGGTATATAAAGGACGGGCGAACCCGTGGATTTATCCACGGGCCACCCACTAGTATAGATTATTAAGAGCAATTGCTATATCGCTTTTTTACGAGCTTAAAATTTGCACTTTTGTCTAAAAACGTTTTTGCTTTTCCAGTAAATGCGGCTCGTTGTGCCGTTGGCTGGAAGAAGACCATTTTTCGCTAACCAATCCACGTCCAATCCTCAAAAGTCACTTGTTATTTAACATATGACTGTTGGATGAGAGACCAATTTTACGACAAGATATTGCGCCACCCATCGTTTTTCAGTGAAATGTTTCGCGCCGTTCTGTTTCGCTTTCGGGTTTTTTGCGCCTGGCCATTTCACGTTTGACGACTTCGCACCTGTTGTAACTGAATATTTAAAAGTAAATTCAACTACACGCTTTTTTATAAGCTACACGAAATGTTTGGCTGAGACTTTAACGTTGCTTATGTTTCTGTATTTTGCGTCTCAACTGTTGCTCGCATCTTGCTTGTTGACTATATACTTGGAAAGGCCAAATGAGTAATGCTTGCTCAGTTGGGCTGATACGCCAATCAAAATTAAACTTCTGTTTTAATCACGTTTGTCACCGTACAAAACTTAGATGACTTTTAGGACAAGGAAAGTCTCAGAAACTAGCTATTGCTGTTTTATAATCGCTGGTGCTTTTATTGACTCGCTTTAGGCTGGATGTTGCTTATTAGTTGCTTTAGGCTTGCTGTTGATTCGTTTCTTAAGGGATTTGAGCCTCATGTTGCTTATCAGAAGTTGCTAATAAAAAAGCGTGTATCGTCATCAATGAAGGGTGACATTTAAATTATGCAAAATAAATAGACGGTTTTGATAACTAAAGTGAATGTGTTTGCTTTTTAACATTGACTTGTTTATTTATTTATTTTTTCGAGATTTGTTCACATACGCCATCATTCGACAAAAATAAATGATAACTTTGAAATCATTAAAAGCGCTACAACATAGTGAGAAATTCAGCCTATCGTTTATGACATGCGCCATCTTAGTTTCTATGGAGCGCTTTCTTTAAATATTTAATGACGTGCCTTCACTGCATAAAATTCACATTAGCATACGCCTCTAAGTATACACGTAATATTAATGTTGAGAAGACCGAAGATTTCTTTGAAATATTCACTTTCTTGACTATGACGTCATTTACCAACTTCAGACAACAGTCATAGAATGAAAATATTTATTTCGTGCCACATTTTTCGCCCTTATCACAATATAAAAAATTATAGAAAAAAATGTTTTATATTGTGGTATTTTTATTTCGTATAATTTTTCCTATCTTCTTAATAAGGAAATGACAAAGAATTATGCATCTATAAAATATATTCTATTAAAGCAATATTTTTATTCTAGAAATTATAATGAAACGCGTCTTAATTTACGTCCGCGTTTTTTTTTTCGTCATTGATGTTATTACTTTTTATCACTTCTTTCTTGAAAATAATAGGCGGGTAAGAGAGACCACAAAATCTTATCCAAGTAGAGTAAACATGACGAAATGAGGTATTCTGATAATAACATTTCACACATTACAAGAAGGCGATCTTATTTTTGGCGGCCTTAAGTTTACGCCGATGCACTAGCGCCATTTTTATATATTTGTGGTTAACTTTTACAGACAAAATTATAACAACCACCCAAGCCTCAAAGATATTGTCATAAAGGACCAGCATAAAAGAAACAGTTCTTGTATATTATTATTATCAAGATTTTTGGAGATAAGCATTTTTTATGATAAGATAAGTTGATAAATTAATTTTAGTAAAAGTATTTTAACATTTTACTTTGGTTTTCATCATCGATGTTGACTTAATACTCCAGTATATTCCGTCAAAAGTTGACAAGCGTGTATCGTGCATGTATTTTCTGCATCAGAAAAAGTGCAATGGGAAATGTCCACATTATCATGAAACAACGGTGTAAATATTGACCAACCGTTCCTTGAGAGAATTCATGGGCATTAAACAGGGATGAATTTAGTGTTCTTATATCCAAAGTGTAATAAATCTAAGTAGGAGAAAAACGCGAGGATTTAGCTGTCTAAGAAACGAAGCAAGCAAATCCGTCAACATTTGTTCTTTCTCTAAGATATGGCATTACCAAGCAAATATGTCATTATAACAGAAGTAAACTGAGCAAATAAAAACATTGACACGGTATGACAAGTAGCTAGCTAGTTGATCCATGATGGTAGTATGAGTCAATAAGTAAATAAATAAATAAGTATGTAGCGTGCTGTTTAGATTATGTTGGACACAAAATGTCAACATAAAAGTTATTAAATCGTTTTAAAAGGTAAAATTTTGACATAAATTCTTTAAATACCTGTCTGAGGTGTGTTTTGAGCAATCATCGTCTGTAGTGGTGATTAATTTAAACAAGAAGCCCTGCGGCTTAAAGATTTACGCCATTAGCATTAATCTGAGAAATAATCTGGGTGGAACAAAATCATTGAAAATTCTAAAGTTTTAAAATTCAATTCTCGATTATTATTGTAACTTTAAATCATAGCTAACTTAAATTACATACACTTATTTTCTCTATAAGAACAATTTTTTAAGAGCAAATAAGGCTAAAAATTGTTGAACAATAAAAGCGAAATAAGAACAATGACAAGGCTGCAATTTATTGATTTTTTCTTTTTCTCTAAAAAACAACATGAGAAATATTTTTGAACGCAGAATTTTTCACAGAATCAATTAATAGAATCCAGGTCTCGAAAATTTGTAATATACTGTAAATTCCAGGCTCAACAAGTAAAAAACTAAGAACACTAAGCCAAATTTTCTGATTCTTATAAAAAAGTGTATATATGTACAATACAACTGAATAAATAAAACATTAAAATTACAGATTTCTTTAACTCAATAACTGGTAATTGGTAATTCTGGAAATTCCATGATAAAAGACTTGTTATATAGATTGGTGATTTAAATATAATAACTTCTGAAATCACCAAGTATATAGTTTAATATTTCATTAGTTCAGCAATTAGCATTTTAATGTTTCAGTATTTAGGCGTTCAAAACTTTACTCTATCGCTCAACATTTTTTAAAAATGTTGATGGTCGATAACGACTGATCTGAAAAAGAGAATATTTGGATAATGAGAAGCAAAAATACAATTTCATTACAAACTGAATTAATGACAGGTTGTTATACAATTACTGTCTCTCTATAAGGCAATGCTTTAATTATTGGAAGAGGGCATTTATCAACAAGAGACAAACTGATGCAAATTTTTTATGAAACTGTATTTTTTCACTTTCAGCAAAAAAGGAAACAAGTGATAAAACAGAAAATATAGGGGAAACGTCCTTACCGAACTTGCCACACTTATCGCCTATACGCCTTTAGGCGTGACACAAAAATAAGTCTGGTTAGTGTCCTCCAACCGAGCGTTCATTGAAAACAAAATCCTTTTTTTTTTATTTGAGTGTCAGAATTTCTAGGAAATAATAAGAAAAGTGTAAAGTTCAATCAATTTTAGCATTTCAAAAAAAAAAAAAAATTAGCAGCGATGCGGCTAATGTTGCAGATGAAATTGCACCTACTCAAAAGTGTGGAATATGTAAGGATGATGGTGACCCAAGTAGAAGTCGCATGATCAAATGGGTTGATTTCGACACGTGCAAAATGTGGGCCCATTTGACGTGCACCTTCGAAGAAAGAATTGGTTGTGTTTGCAACACAAAGGTGCTAGTGCAGTATATAAAAACATGTAGAGAAAGAGAGTTCAAGGAGGTTACTTGTATCTTTTTATAAGAAACTCATTTCTAAGATTCTAAAGCTTAAATTATATTAATGCGCAAGCGCAATTTCCTTTTTGTTTCGATGACCAAGTAATAAGAAAGTGAAAATCGTTTCTACTTATTTTTACGCCTGACCTCTCTCACATAATAAAAGGGGGGAATCTTCAATTCGCGCACTCATGAAAGAACCTTATTGGCCCTTTTTTATACCAGTCGTAAGCAGTGTTAATTTTTGCAAGGTGATGGGTATTACACCAAATTTCTCGAGGGGCAGAATTAGGCGGGTGTAAAAAGGGCAGACGAAAAAAGGGTCAATAAGGTGTTGAGTGGATGATCAAACATTTCGAAAAAAATGCATCATTTTTTTGGCCGATCAAGCGAACCTCTTTTGGACCCTCAAAAGGACATTAGCCAAACATTTTTTGGAGTCACGTCTTAACTCTTTAAAGATATATATACGTACATATATATACCTTAACCGAAAAAAAGAAAGAAAATGAGGTGTTATATTGTACTTTTAACATTTTAAAACTGCCACGTCTTATCGTCTGGAAGGTTAATATACATACATGCATACTTCCGGCATATAGCTGATAAACATGACAATTTTGGTAAAGACATCTTCCCTCTTAGATACACTCTATTTGTTGCCGATCCCTTAAAATGACGTCAGCCAAAGTCAGAAAATAAATAGCAACATGTCGTTAAAAACACGTGGGTGAAAATGCCAGGACTCAATAATGAAAACCAATTGTCAACTTCCCCTACCCTAAACTTACAATTTTATATTACTAAAAGCAGGTAGACAGCAGGGCTAGCCACATAGGTCACCGTTTTCTGCTTTCAACTAGCTAGACTAATTCTAAAATTACATTAGTAGGGTACCCTACTAATGTAATTTTAGAAGTATATAGCTAGCTACCGGTAGCTAGCTATATACTTTTGACTAACAACACTCCAGGGCAGGATTTGGATAACGAATCAACAAGTTACTCGTTTTCTTGTTGGTGATTTATATATATACAGCTAGTTATATGAATGCTGGGTAAACAGACAACAGCAAGTAAAAATAACCTAGCAATTAGCGTATATACTGACAGCAGAACAAATTTTCTAGCAAATCAGCAACTTTTCCAATAGCCTGGATACCATCAACTTCGAGGCATCCAGGCTCTGGGCTGTCTCTATCTATCTCTCTATCTCCCCAGGCGATTTTAAAGATTCCGCCTCCCGCCGGCGGAAATCAATTATGGGTTGTTTTGATGAAAATAAGTTGTTTTATGAAATTCAAACATGTATATAAAACACACACGAAGGGCATTTTTTAGACCGCACTTTAACTATTCCGTTTTACGTTATGTATATATTTACTCTTAGGTTCCTCTACGTAATCTCGACATTCTTTTTCCTAGGCGGGTTTTGTAAAATATGAAAAAATTATGTCGTAGTACGAGAAATGAAAAAGAAAGACACATTTTTTGTAACTACATAAGAGAACGGTTATAGTGATCCTATTACCATGTCTGTGGTAATTCAGGTAATTGTGGTAATTCAGCCTAATAAATGTTACGTAGCAACCGAAGGGGTGGAGAAGTGGGAGCGGGGTGGGTAATCGTGCAATTGCGCTCCCAAAAAAAAAAACATTATTCCTCTCCTTTAATTACCACAACAAACAATAATTTTTATAATACATGCATTGCGTCTTGCGTCTTTTTTTAGTTAATCTAAGCAGTCCATTTTGCAAAATCTTCCAACCCTTTTGGCCAACCATGTTAAACCCTTGGGTAGACACCATATTATTGCCCTCAATCCCCTTCTCCCACAAAAAGCTTCTTACGGGCCTGTCAGATAAAACTCTCGACCTTGCTAATTTTTACGTGAACGTTAAAATTGTATTTGGTTCTATGGACGTAATCGCTGTTGTTAGTGTTGTTATTATTGATGTTATAGACAGACTAGGAATGCATTGCAGTGGTTAAACACTTTTTTAGAGAACTAGAGATAACACTTTAACATGACATTTACAATTTAATAATAACAATATTATCTAATTATCTGCTGATCTCTCTTGGGCACTACAACTCATAGTATGGTGTATGTGAAAGAAAATAGTGGGATAATATTTTATTATTAGTTATAAATATATCTACTTATCACAGATAACATGTTGTTATTCCTTCTTGTATTAAATCCAATTAACACTGCGTAACATCTTCTTAATGCCTATTGATCGAAGTTATCCGGTATTCGTGGCTGCTGTGTCCGGAATGACAAATATTCATCCCTCGTAAACAATTAACTTTGCTTGCTTGTGGTTTGATATATACAAAAGCGAAACTCAACACGGCACCTTGACGTGTAAGACAAGACGGCACCTACGAGACTGCTCACTGTCGTGTAACACGTTTTCGGACAACTTATAGAGACATCTGGAGAGATATCTTTTCAGCAAACTGTTTGATTTAACTTTTCTTTAGAACCGTGACGTCATACAGCTATACAATTTTGGATTTTTATAGCATGTAGACCGAATCGACGACGTGTATTCTTAGTACTGACGCATGGTAACCTAATTATAGGGGTGCAATGAGGGAAGGGAGTGGATTTATTCTAATTTTTTTTGTCATCAAGAGCTGTTCTTTCCACATTACATCTGCGCCACGTCCACCTAAAAATTCTCGTCATTTAGTTTTGATAACGTAATAAACACTACGAAAAATTTTACTTTTTGAATTTTGAAATTTTGATGTTTTGACTTTAAGATCATATTCAGCAACATTGAATTGGTGTGTGTGTAAACTTAATCCGACATGTAAAAATGTTGTTTTGGTGGTATTAATGTTACAGTCAAAGTCTTCTTAATTTTTGATTTGTACTAATAAGCTTCTGTTTCATGAAGAGGTCAATTAGTAGCTACAAAATTAAAAAAACTGTTGTAAAAGGTTGTTTGTTTGCAGTATGAATCTAAAGATTTCACATTTTATCAAGTTTCATGTGAGGATTTCAAAAAACACGTTCATTTTGTTTGACAAAGTTGAGAAATAGCAGCGGCCCATCAAAGAAAACTAATTCGGCAAAGATGTATCCTCTAAATAGCCAATTTCGTCCTCAGGGCGTCATGTCCAAATATACAAAAATACCTAAAAAGGCGGGACGAGGTTGTAACACAGCCGTACTCTGTCTGTCTGTCCGTGAAAGAAAAGTCGTGCTACAGACACACCAAATAGCAGATGCGATATATTTTTATCGCCTTTGCTGCGACTGGCAAATTTCGGTTGATCTTTCAGCGTGCTAAAGATTTGTTTTCCCAAATAGTTAATGGATTTGCTTGTGAGCTTCAGGATTAAACTTCATCATACTGTTCACAGTCCAAGGTTTCAAAAAAATTATATATCTTTCAGGCATTCCGCAGTGTCCAAAAAGACAGATTCGATTGTAGCAGTAATCTGAAGCCCTGGGTTCGTGCGTGGTATTTCCGTAAGCAAAATATCCATTCCCACGTGATTTCGAGCGCAGATAAGAATGTTTCAAAAAGTGTACCATGGCAACGTCAGAAAAACAACTATTACATCTCTTTCCCTGGTTGTTTTTTCTGCTCACACTGACTTTCTACAAGATATACCTGAGGATAAGGTTGGCAGCAGCAGTGACGACAACAAAATAAACATCTGACGTTTAAGGCTGAACAACTCGCCATACCTGTTGTAGTTTATTAGGTTTGCACCAAATTAACATTTATAAAAAATACTAAACAGATATCTTTGTCGAACAAAATGATTCGTCAGCTAGAGAATATTTAAAAAAAAACCTTTTCGTGTAGAAGATGTAAACAATTAAAACAAACTAGACTATAGTTTTTTTCGGACAAAACTTTCATCACTCTCGAAAAATCTCATCACTTTTGTCCGATATTTTTTTGCCCTGTTAATTTGTATTTTCGTGGTGGTAGAATGTGTGGGATAATTTCAGAGATATTTGCTAGATAAAATCTCTATTTTATGATGAGGCCATTAACAAGCAATTACCGTAATTTGTGACCGAGGACATCGATATCCTAGCTAATTAATCTGGAATGCAGGCACTCTCCATCTTAGTGTATGAAACGCTTTTCACTCAAAGGTAGTACAATAAACTCACAATTGAAGCAATATCTCTAAAAACTTGTTACTGTCTTTGATATTGTGGCTGGACAAACCTTTTGGGCCAAGTTTTCTTCAGACAGAGTTATTAGCTCTCACCGAAAACCAAAATTGTCACTTCAAAAAAAGTCGGAAAAGATTGTTTGAAATGATACTCTTCCTCTAAATCGGACATTTATGGAACTTTTAAAGCTATTTTTAAACATTTTTGACCTGACACTTTAACCACTATGAAGGAGAACATATATTTGTTTTTGTGTCACAAAAATTACCAGCAAGTTAATTTCGTGGTTAATTTTAATCAAATTACAGCTGGTAATCTCCGCCCAGAAATTTTCTTTGATACTGAAACCACAATTAGCTTTCACTGAGTACATTAAGCAAAAGTTCTAGGGGGCTTAGAACGATATAGCCCTGGATTTTATGCCGTTTATATATTGAGGATTTCTCTACATTTAGGTTTACTTAGGTACTATATTAGAATGTTGATTCACTTTTTTTTTACTGTAATTAAAGTTGAAGGGTACTCCCCTGATTAGAAGAAATTTACTAAAATTTACTCAATAAGGAAAATAGTTCAAGACGGGGGTAAGGAGATCATGTATATAAGGATTTATACAAATGATTTATTAAACATATCTTTACGAATACAATATGTCTTGCAGTAAAAGAAACCTCTTTATTTTTATTTACATTGTCTTATTTTCAGGCGCATCAGTATTAGGGGAAGTTCACCGCAAAACTGATACATGGGTGGATTGTGAACATACTAAAGACCTGAGTAAATTTGCTAATTGTGCTGCATTAAAACGAACAGAGAAATGCAAGGCGTATTCAGAGAAGATGAGATATTACTGCCCCGTCACATGCGGATTTTGTAACGGTAAGACGTTATCAGGATACCAATCTTTATGTCGAAAATATATAGGCGGGTTGTAAAAGCCCTAGGAATAAAGTTGACACGGTATATATTGCATTTAAGTAACGCGTCCTTGTCAGTCTCGTCTCAAGAACTCTTCGTGATGAACTTCGAAAGCACTACTGTCAAGGCTTTAAGAGTTTTGCTACTTTTAAAGTGATACTAGCAAGAATTAATTTTGACATAATTTCGCTTTCAACATACCATATTGAAAATTTGAATAGCTAACACGAAACCGCGTAATTTATATGTCGCATGGGACGTCACGAGATCGATTCTAAAGCAGCACGTGTAATTATTAGACAGGATTGCTGTTCTTTTTCTCAAAAAGATTTACATTCATGTACTCTTCTTTTCCTTGTACTTTTATATGTATCAAAGTAATTTTTTTGAAGGCGCCACTGTGGGAGTGACAACGAAGGCCTCAGCACCCGACGGGCCGCCCTGCAAAACTTCCCTGCACGGGTGCTGCAAAGATGGCGAAACAGAAGCGAGAGGAAGAAACTTTCTCGGATGCCCTGGTAAATTAACGCATATTTCTTTTAAACTGATTCATCATAATATTTGTTGTTTGAGAGCTGTGCGTATATTTTTGTTATGAGCGGTTATATCATGCATTTCTTCTAAATAGAATTTTCTAAAAAAAGTTTATTAAAAAAAGGTTAATTTTACGATATTTTGCGAGAATGGCTAAAAATCACAAAAGTTTTGTTACTTTTAAAGTAATATATAGTTTATAAATGTCATCCGAAATCCTAATTTTGTCAAAGATTTCATCGACGATTGTACAAAATGCTGTGTTTTCAACAAAAGTTGCCAAGGTGGACATTAAATGTATGATGTCAAATTAGAACAATTTTTTTTCGTTTTTGGCTGTCTGAAATCTTTGAGCCTTTCTAGGCTCTAACGCTGTGGCACATTTAAGAGAAAACTAATGTGAAGAAAGTGTGGAACATGAAATGACGTAACCATGTTCACTTCCATGGAAACTATATCTGGTATGAGCAGACTTTTAGAACAACAAAAGTTTTTTGATTTTTTAAGGGTACTAATTAAAAGGAGAAGAAATGGTTATCCTTGACTGCTAACGTTTTATTGCATTTTTTATATTATTTTAGAAAAATGTTTCGATACGCCTAACTATTCGTGCTCGTTCTACAAAAGTATAGACTTCTGCGACCTCTACAAAGATCAAATGTTGCATAGGTGTCCAAGAACTTGTGAAATGTGCCAACCTCCTGGCCAAAAGAAGAAACCTACACGCCGACCAAAAAATTCAACAGAGGAATGCATCGACGTTTGGGAACCTAAGATGTGTACAAGACTCGAAAGATTCCGGTTATGTGAAGTTAAGAAATGGTCTGTAAGATTATCGCAAAAGTGTCGCAAAACTTGCCGTAAATGTGCAAAAGATACACCACCACTTTTATCGGTCGCACAACCATGCGCGAAAGAAGGTACATGTTGCTGGGATAAATCAAAACGAGAGAATGGCATTTGTCCTGGTACGTGATTATAACCGGTGTTGCGGTAAATTTAGACCTGTGAAATTAAAACTTTTAAGTCCTAATTTCCCGGGAAATATAAACTTTTCGGGTTTTAATTTCCCGGTAAATTAGGATCTAAGAGGGTAATTAGGACTCTGTAAAACCAGAATGACTTTTTCTTTTTTATATATATATAAGAATTTCGATTGCAATTAGACCCCCTGCAATTATGAACACAAGAGTAGAGCACAAGAATATAAATATACACTTAAGGTATCATGATTTAATGAAAAAGCCTCAATGCAATATTCCCAATAGTTTATGATATAGTAAACCCAGTCAGTGACCTTGTTCTTTCGTCAATGGGGATAAAATAATTGCAAAATCTGAATTTCCTTCACTGGGAATAATTGTTCTTCGTTCGAAAAAATAGCGAGCTGGAACTTTCTATGGGGATAAAAAATTGTTGATGTTTTTCAATGGTATCGGTAATCGACCTTTTTCAAGTGGGGAAGAAATTGATTCGCAGATCTTTCCTTTGGTGTAAAGGTTTCTTTGAATAAGAGGGTTACAAAAAACTTAATCTTCAAAGACGATGACCATATAAATGAAACCTCTTTTTTGAAAAATGAAATTTCCAAAACTTTACGCTAAACTTTACGCTAAACGGAACGTAAATGAAAAGAGCAGAGCAAAAATTAAATCATTTTTTTTGATAACACAATATTTTTTCCATAACACAACATTGTCTGTACGTCTATCAAATGTTTGTAAAAATAAAAAACAAATTTCAAGTAAGTTTAATAAAAAAGAATCTGTATAAAAGAGCTGTATAAAAACCTATGTTTTAAAAAATGATAAAATAAACTTCAAAGTATAAAAGTCCCTAAGAACAAGATCTACAAAAAATGTTCACTTTTTTTATTTTTCAAATTGTTACGATTCGAACTTTGCCCGTTGTCGCCCTTTTGGAGGCTGGGAAAGGTAATAAATTACATTCGTTCAAGCAATGAATGAAATGATTCCTCATTCCATCCACCTTGAAAATGTAGTCACTAGGTGACCGCCCATCTAGAATAACACTGGCAAATGCTAGTGCAAACAAACCACAATTTACTCCGTCTTTCTGCTTATCGGTAGGTAAGAATGTAACTTGAAGTTTTTCATTTCTCGTCAAAGGCTTGAATAGGGACTTGAGACTCTTTTTGGTAACAGCAGATAGATTAGAACGAAGGCTATCACATACTTGAATTAGACCGCCTGAACTGAATGCCAAAAGCCAGTGACAGCCACCATCGTGTAGCAATTGAATGTGATCTACTGACACGGGAAAGTACGGTGCTTGCTCCTGTTTTTGACAATTTAAAACACTTTGATATGCTTCAAGATTTCCAAGCGCATTGCAGATAAGGTTTTGACCAGCGTCCATAAGTTGATCATTGAGGAGACCATCGGATGATTCTAGTAATTCTCTGTCCGAAACGGTTAAACGGTAAATATCATTGCTAAGCCAAAGTGATTTTGGATTTTTCCAAAACATGCGCTCGATGGCAAACCATGAATGCTTTTCAGGTTTCAAGAGGAGCCATGACGATTTCCAATTTTTACTGCCAATCTTATTTGATAATCGCATTGCTAGACCACTCGATGCTTTGAAGGTGCGATTTAACTTTCGCGTGCTTACACACATTTTTCCATTGTACATCTCACCGAGAGGTTTCCACGTACTAATGTATATTCTTGGAAGAGCTTTTTGTGTTTCTTTTGATTCGAGAATACGAGCCCTTCGACAAGTTTGTCTCATATTGGTAATTGTTTCGCATTTATGGCCTGGAAACGAATAAGGAGATTGCTTTATAGCCATAACCAAAATCATCTCAAAAACCTCATCTGGCGCAATATCCCAAAACCTTGAAGCATCTTTGCTTGTTGACAATGTCATCTCTTTCTCTGCTTTCTCCGAGTCATAATAAGTTTTGAGTTGACTAATATTGTACTTTGTCTTTAGGATGGTTCTAGATGCATTTCTTAAGGTTACAGCTCCTTTTTCTGAGATGTTCATAACTGTATAGGGACCAATCCATTTGTGTGTGAATTTCCCACCCTTTCTATCGTTTCGCTTGTTATTTCTCAAAAGAACTAAGTCGTCCACCAAAATTTGTGTTTTTGATGTATGTCTATTATCGTAGTCACGTTTTTGCTTCTTTTGTGCACTTTTAATGTTTTTGGAAGCGTCGTCAGCTATCGAACTTCGTATGTCTATTGCTGACCTTAGAACAGCATCAAAAACTTCAGTGTCAAATGGTTCGTCCAGTCCATTTTCATTTTCCTTCACAAGGTTGTGTTTTACATCAATTGGAAAAATTGGCTCGCGGTTGTAAAGCAACATGAACGGTGAATACTTCGTCGAGGAGTGTCGACTAACACGATGAGCGAAAAGAGCACCCTCGATAATGCTGGGCCACATCTTAACGTTATCTTATAAGACTTTCACAAAAGCGTTTTTGATTGTTCGATTTTGACGCTCCACTAAGCCATTAGCTTGAGGATGATAGGCTGACGTGATTCTTTGCTCCACCCCCGTCAACCTATGAAGCTCTGTAGAAACGTCATTTACGAATTCTCTGCCCTGATCATTGATTTGCACTTGGCAGCAACCATGGCGACACATCACTTCGTATAAGAATTGAGCAACAGTTGCAGCTTTTCGATCCTTGGTGGCCTTAACCTCCGACCACTTCGAGAAATAATCGATTAAAACAATGACGTGGTGATACCCATCGACGTCGGTTAAGTTGCAAATATCAACCCCTACTTGCTTCATTACTTCAGATGGCACTGGTATGGGTTTGAGCTCTGCTTTAGGAGATTTTAAATCACCTTATTTTTGGCATTGTTCGCATGTTCGGATAAAATCTGTGACATCGGCTGTGATGTTGTACCAAAAAAATCTTACAGATATTTTCTCATACGTTGAATTCTTGCCTCTGTGAGACGATAATGCCTTTGCATGTTCTGAATCTCCGATACCTCGGTGGACATCACGTACGATTTCAAGTTGTCGAGAACGATCTTTTATCACGAGCTTGTTAATTTTGAAAAGATGAGAATCTTTGATTGAAAACTTCCTCGCAGCTCTTGTGAAATTTGACTTTAATCCATAGTTCTCTTTGTCTATGCTGTCAGGATACTTTTTATTGCGCACGTAATCTTCAATTTCTTGGAGACTGAAGTGGTTCCTGCTTCTTTTCGCCATCTTTGATTTGATGTATAAAATGCATGCGTGTCGTGTACCATTCACAAAGACTGTCAACAAAACATTTGAATGTCAACGCGACGCATTCGAAAGTTCTAAAGATGACAGAATGAGCTGCGAGAGTAAAATAATGTTTACAATGGAAGGACTTCTTTTTCAAATGCAGAAGTCATCTATTACTGGGAATTTAGGACTTTACCTTTCGTATTTCAGTCTTCTTGCTTCGAGTCTTAATTTCCGTCTTCGATCAAAATTTCCCGGAAAATTACGACCCTTGAAGTCAAAATATACCGGGAAATTGGGACTATAGAGTCCTAATTTCCTGGGGTCTTAATTTACCGTTACACCGGTGCTAATTTTGTAACCAGTGCTAATTTTAAAACCGGTGCTAATTTTTTAACCAGTGCAAATTTTATAACCGGCATTAATTTTGTAACTGGTGGTAGTGTTGTAACCGGTGTTAAACTTGATAAAAATTATTCAATATATACTAACTTTCAAATCTTATAGTGTGCAGGGATTCCTTCTCACAACATTTCTGTAAACGCTTCAAGTATGATTGCATAAAAAACACAGCTATTAAAAGTGTTCAGATCAGAGTGCTATGCCCGAAGACGTGTGGAATGTGCAACAGTCAAAGTAAGTGTGGCAATTACTTAACAATTGTTCCTGCGTAAGGTATTTTAACTCTATTCGGTCCGGGATTTTTTGAACATATTATGACCGGGGGGGATCGGACCCCTCTTAATAACTTTTGAAAGGCTTGTCCAAATTGAATCAAACTTAGCACACTTATAGTACGTCACAAAAGGAACGAAATGGCAGCAATATATTTTTGCTTGCGTCAGCACATTTTCTGTGACGTCAATTTGTTCAAAATGCCACTTTCTGCTTTAAATTCAATTAATTTAGTTCTAGAGCGAATTTTTACATTCTGTTTGAAGTTTCTGAACGCTAAATAAAAGTTATTGAAAAAGTGCCAAAAATTGCCCGGAAATCCGGTTTTTTCCGATTTTCGGGTAAAATTTGAAAAAATCAGGAGATCGGTTTAATCACGTGTCCAAAGCATGCAAAATGATTCTTCTTGATGAAACAAAGTTGTGTTGTAAGTTTCAAGTTCTAAGGATAATCCTAACAAGAGTTATTATATGTTCCCCATCATAAGGGTTTCATAGAGATTTTTAAGGGTAGTTTTGAGTAATAGCCAAACTCAGCAAGTAGTTGTAGCCATGTAACATAGCATTAAGGAGTTATTAAAAAAACCGTCAGGGGGGGGGGGGGGGTGGGCGGAATCCGCCCCACCGGAACGAAATAGGGTTAAAGTGAATTTTTTGTTGTTGATATGATGTACCGGGCGAAGGGCGTAAAACCATGTGGGACTTAATTCGGTTCCGTCAACTTTTAGGTGTATGCAAGGACGATATTGTTTACTGGGATTTCTGCTTGCAATGGAAAAAACAAGGCGAATGTAAAAAGAATCCGGAAATTATGAGCGTGTACTGTAAAAAGACGTGTCGTTTCTGTAAATAGAACTCAAGTAAGTTTTTCCTTTTACATTTCTTACGTGACCCCCAAGAAAAAAAGGCTTTTACGCACGAGAGTACCAGCTTGACCAAATCCTGGTGGAAGTACCATTTATACAAAAAAGAGGCATATTGGGGATGTAGAAAATAATTCAGAGCTTGATTGAGTAGGCTGTTGATAGATTTTCACTTATTCTATTTATAGCTTATTACGTTACTCATCAGTCCCATATGCTATAAATAAAACTTATCAGAAGAGTTCATAGTGATACAATCAGGGAAAGGGATTACTAGAACGTTATTAACGACGAACTAAAGAACTTATTTGAAGAAAAGTATGAGTACGGAAGAATATAATGTATATTGTGAAGACAATAGAGAAGTATTGTAAATAATAAAAAGACAGATTCTGGTTGGGACGGAAATGAACTTCAACAAAACAAAAACAAACAAGGAAATAACGTAATCAAAAATATATATTTTATATTTCCACTGTATTTTTGACTTTTCAGAGAAAAAATCGTGAAAAGTTGTTATTTTTTAATTCAGACCAAAAATGATAGAGGATGAAAGGAAAACGGATCTTCATTAATACGGAATATCCTTTGACCGTGAATTAAATTGTTCGCATAAATCATGAACCGCTATGCGCATAGTTACGGAGTATATAAGTACTAGTCGGTAGCCCGTGGATAAATCCAAGGGTTCGTCCGTCCTTTATATATCGCATTTCGTGTTTCCGCAGCACGACGTTTTTCATGCAGACAGAATACGGCTATTATGACAGTGTTGATTTTGAAGACCAGACCGACTGGCTTGGTCTGCTCCATAAGACATCAATTTACATGTTACAGCCATCATGACAAATAAAGTCATGAAACAAAGACTGATAATGTTTAGGTATTGAAAATATATGTAGAGTTATAAAGATTGATGTTTTTCACATAAAAACGGTATTTTCACCAAAAACTTCGCAGAACGACAACACACTAGACCCATAATATAAAACAGTCTGCTAAAAATACCAGTTTTGTTTACATCTTTGTGAGTGATGAATTATTTATAATTGAGTATTTTTACACATATCCCTAGCGGGTGACTAAATTAAAAAACAATGGGGATATATTTTCTCCTTATTGTGATGGTCACGGGTCAATACACAAAATAATTAAAAAAGGAAAAGTTGAAGATCAAAGTAGCAAAAATGTTAAACAACATGTGATAAACATATTTTTATTATTTTATACTACCGAACTTACAAAAAAAATAAAGAAAATAAAGATTCGTAAATAAAGATGAAGCCTCCATATTGCGCGTTGTTGTTGGTCATGACAGATATCCCTTAACTTCAAAGAAGTTTAAACAAAGGTTATAAAATGCTGTTACTACTATAGTACGTAAAATATTCTTGAGCTAAAGGTCTTATTTTTTTTGTTTACGGGTAAGTACATCTAAAACCTACTTATTTTCATCCCATACAGCCATGGAAATTCTGTAAAATAGTTGTTAAGAAGATATACTTAGTCGTGAAATATAATTATTTATTTGTTATTATAGTAGTTATCTTAGTAGATTTTAGGATTTAGAAACTATAATTTTTTCTCTTTCGCTTAAAATTTATTTTCTGGCTGCCACAAAATAATTTTTTGTAGCCTCTCCTTTAATATAGAGACTTAAGCCTGGTTCACATCTGTGAAGCAGAAGCAGAAGTAAGCGAAGTAAGCATGCGCATTAGTTCAAAAAAGAAGCATGAAGCAAGCAATAAAGCAAGTCGTTCACACTTGTGTACAAGAAGAAATATAAGATGGACGAAGAAGAAATTTTTTTCGCTATTGGTTATTTATTACTAAAACGAAATATTCGTAGAAAACCGGTTTTGTTGATTCTTATGATGAGACAGGGGCAATCAAAGAGGGAGAATGGAGAAATTTAATTAAAAGCGGAGCCACACTACTTCAAGACATTCCTCCTGTGCGAGGATCACGCCCATCAACATACGCACTTGAAGTTAGAAATATTATGATGTCTTATTTTAATTCGATGGAAGGTTCTGTACCATGACAATGGAATCATGTAAGAAGCCGAGGTTATGATCTGAATAGCGAAAAGAACTGATGTTTCATTACTACAAGTAATGGTAATAAAAGATATCACAACAAGCGATAGAAAAGTAGAAGTTTTTATATATCTTAATATATAATTTTGATTTCTCTCTTGTTTCATGTTAAAAAAGTCTTGCTCGCGTTACTTTTCACATTACCAAAATCATGAAGCAAGTGTGAAGTAAAACCAATTATGAAGCAGAAAGTCAAGCAAGATATCAAACAGTTTTGATATTCTTGCTTTAACGTATGCTTCATACTTCATCCTTACTTCACTTACTTCACACATGTTCACACTGCCCTTACGTCTGCTTCTGCTTTCTGCGTCTGCTTCTGCTTCTGCTTCATAGATGTGAACCAGGCTTTAGAGACTATTCGTCGGCTCGTGGGAAAATCCACATGTTCGCTCACCGTCCTGCTGTACATATTCCGTCATCTATTTTGTGCAACTTTAGCACAAAGTAGCGATTCGGCTACCATTTTCAACAGAATTCGGCTACAAATATAGAGAGTTAGCCCGTTGCAGCAAAGGTCAATAAAAATATATCGTATTTGTTATTTGTAATTTCGTGCGTGGTTAGCATGACTCGTTTTTGGCTAACAAACAGACATGGGAGCGAATCAACGAAGCGTGCCAAGCAATATTATTCCCAGGTTCTCGTTTCCGTTCTCTGTGTGGCTGGTGCTAGCCTCATACCAGAAAACAAAAAAGGAAACCGTAAAATCCAGATTGTCACTAAATCAAGATAGAACCTCGTAGAAGTGTGGTAGCGTGTAGTGTTAAGGCAGAGTTGTGGGGAAAATGGAGTGGGCTTATGTTCTCCTGTAGCAGCCCTTCTTTCACCCAGTGTTGTTTGTTTTGCAAGATTTTTGAAGAAAATTGTTGCCGTGAAACTGTCTCGCACTAGTGACGTCACATTTTTAATCACGTGACCTTGAAAAACTGCTAATTTACGGCTATATATAAACATTTAAGAATTTTTATGTGCACCAATACTTTCAGGAAGATAAAACGCTCATTTTAAGCTAAGGTTGTTTTTTTGACCTCAATTCTCCTTTAAGGCGTTCATCTCAAAAATGTAACTCCTGTGTCCAACTATTAAGTCACATTTTTTTCTGTTTAAAACTCTTCACAGGTAAACGGAAATACAAATATGTAATCCGATTTAGATGATCAGGAGTACTTAGTCTGCAAACATATATCGGGGCAGGGAGGGGGGAGGGGGGGGGGTTGGGTAGTGATTTTACCACCGGTATAAAATTAAGGAAAGGTAAGGACTGGTGGCCTTGTGGTAGAGCGTTCGCCTCCAGTGCGGAAGGTCTTGGGTTCAAACCCCGACCGAGTCATGCCAGAGACTATAAAATATGAATCGATCCTTTCTGTTTAACGTTCAGCATGAGAATAGGATTGATATCTTAGGCGGTTGTCTATTTGAGCGGTTGTTGTGCTTGCACGCCTTTCGTAGCTCAAATGGGAGTTTTAAATGCACTAGAAACCCCCTTCGCAGGACCCTCATTGATAACAGTTCGCATCGAAACTGAAGAGGCTATCCTGGGTAAATAATAGTAATAATAATAATAATGACAAATGTTATGACAAGAAATCGTTTCTGACGTCATCATTTTGTACTAATTGTCTAAATTTTTTTCAATGTGTCAAGGAAAAGCATAATCAGATCGGAACAAGATATTTCTTTATATCTTTAAAAGTGAATGAAAAAAAAGGTGAAACGATCCTTTCTGCAAAGCGTTCAGCAAGATAGTCTAGTTGAGCGGTTGTCGTGCTTGCACGAATTAAATGCACTAGTTTCATAGATATATGTACACATAATAAAGTTTTCGGAAAAAAATAATTTTAATATAAAAATAAAAAGTAGGCGTTTTATTACTAACCCGAATACTACTGTATGGGAGTGTCTCAAAATACAGTGACACTAAACACCGGTTAACTCCCCACTTCTAGCGCCATCCGCAGCTACCCCTCAAAAACCTCCTACGTCATCAACATAAATTATCATAAATTATCAAAACTGCTGACATCACCAATAAGTCACGTGACCAATACTGCGCATGCGTAAATATGTTTTGAGTATAGGTAAAATCCATACTCAAAAAATGTTTGTCCACTAAGAAATTTTTCGCTAGTTACTAGAAAAATGTACCTATAATAAAGAGTTGGTTCCAGAATGCAATGACGAAACTATACAGCGTTGTATCAGCGCCAGTAGCAATTACCCGCGACGCTCTTGCTGATCGACTGCAGAGTGTGCGAGATACTGTTACTCTTTATTACAATAAAGCAAAGGAACAAATTCGCTCTAGGGCAACACTGCACGACGAAACCGAGACTGAAGCGCAGGAGAACTACCGCGATGTTGAGGACATACAAGACAAATACCATGGAATCGAAGACATCAAACACATATTCCCTCAAGAAAAAACCCAACCCACGGAGTCTAAAGGAATCGAAGACATTCAGCATATATTCGACGAAAACGACATGCAGCTGCTGGAGGATGGGAATCGTATCAAAACATGGAGGCTCAACAAGAACCTAAACCAACCTTCACAGATGCAATCATGAGAAAAATCACACCAGGCATCGAGATGAGAATAAAGGTAATACACAGCTTCAGCTGCAACATTCACAAAGGCGTCATATAGGAAGACCAAAGGCACCCAAGGATTCCTTTCAACTCTCGCCGAAATCAAAGCCTTTATAGAAGAATGTGAGATGCAGCGCCTAGATATTAAAGATGTCGAGTTTTGGAGTAAAGCATAACTACCGACAGTAAGAACCATCGAGACCTCTGGATCATACGAAGGGAAACTAGTGTTCAAGCATGTGCAGATCAAGATCATAAGCACAAGGGAGTCACTGTTGAAGTGTGGACCTCTTCCACACTGGTTGCGGAAGAAGGGGTGCATCTATAGCTTTGACAAGGGAGATGAAAGAACAGACAACCTGTGTATGTAGCATTGCCTCGCCGTACACTACCGTGGGATAGTAAGCAGCGCGAAAAGCACATCGCACAGGGCACTTAAGCTAGCACGCGAGTACTACGAGAATCCAAAGCTAAAGCGAGAAGATGTATGCTGTACAAAACTGGTGGATATGGAGAGCATCGCGAAGCGTTTCAATATCAATATCAGAGTGTATGAACCAAAAACAACCAGCGGAAAGGCGCCGTGTAGAAATGGCAAGAACCAATACAGGGAGAGGTTAGATGATATCACTCTTAGAATGCTGGAAGGACACTGCTTCTACATCAAGAAGATCGAGGCTTTGACAAAGACGCTAGAGTGCGAGAATTGCGGTCATCTATTTACGAAAGCCGGCCTCTTACAAGGCACAAGATAAACGGGAGGGGCACAAAACTACAATCATCTGCAAAGGTCAGAAGGTGAAACGTATGCCTATAGCAAGTCAGAAAAGGTCTTTAACGGTGAAAACTTTAGCTATTTCCCATCGCAATGGCTAGAGTACATGTCAATGGAAACAGGCAGGCACTTACACCACGGACTTTATGGCCACGGAGGAGAACGCGTCATATGTGCAGGAAAAGAGGAACTCAAAGTAGACGGATATGAGCCTTCAACGAAGACTGTCTACGAATATCACGGTTGCAAGTGGCACAGATGCCCCTGTCAGCCCGAAGCCAATGCATACCGTTACGAGAAGATGAAGAAAAAGGAGAAAGATATACAGGATCTAGGCTACAACCTTGTCACGATCTGGCGAAATATCTGATAAGGCGATACGACATTTGAGGAAAGAATTCACACCATATCCTCACTATCTCGTTTTTGACTTTGAAGCTCTTCTTCTACCCATAAATCAGCAGCAAACGGCTGACTTAACCTGCATGTCAATATACGTGCCAGTGATCGTTGCTATCCATGACAATCTTAACAATTAACCAACGTTCATAGAGCACGAGGATCCCAAAGTCCTGGTTAAACGATTTGCTGAAGAGCCTAAAAAGAAGCGGAACCTCATCGTCGAAGTGGACAGTGGACAGAATGTACTCCAGACCCGAGGACTTTGACATGCTCCCAATAAAGGCTCAGGATGCATGGGACAACTGGGTAAATCAGGAATCCATGATTGGGTTTAACAGTGGCAAGTACAACATAAACATGATCAAGCGGCAAATCGCTCAAGATGAGAGTGAAAAGATAGTGGTTGCAAGGAAGGATAATGGGTACATGTTCCTGACAACTTCGAAGCTTTCTAGCGCCAGGGATGAGCTATGACAGATGGTGCAAATCTCTTGCCTGAGGGTTGGAAAAGCTGGTGTTTCCGTACGAGTGGTAAATGGAATATGGCAAGCCGAACCACGTCGGGCCTGTTGCACACGAGCACTTCCACAGCAGCCTTAGCCGAAAAAACACGCTATCTCCTGCTGAGCATGAAGCATTCTGCGCAGAGTTTACAAGCGAGGTTGTGTCACTATAACAACTGGTTGCGCAAGTACAATCTAGCCGACGTAGAACCTTTCATTGAAGCAGTAGGCAAGACAAGAATTCAATATTATGATGACGATATGGACGTGTTGAGGGTTGAGGTGAGTATTACCGGGGTGTCGATGATGTGTGCTGAACAAGGTTTTTAGGCTGAATCCTATGATAGAGATCTATTCGCCAGGATAGCCTTGTAGGCACAAGTACGGAATGTACAAGGAGGTGCGGAAAACCTGTACGGAATGTACAAAAAACCAGGCTTATAAGCGTTTACAAACGGGTATGGTTGGTGGCCCCACAATCGTATTCTGTAGGTATCACGAGCGGGATGTGACGGGTATCAGATCTCACGTGTACAAGGACGCCAAAAAGTGCAAGACAATCCTGGGGCAAGATGCGAATATGTTGTACCCTAGCACCTTGGGGTATGATATACCCTTCGGTAAAGAAAAGCTGACTAAGGTAGATGACAGCATCCCACAACCTGGAACTACTCACCAAAGGCGTGAAAAACGGGTCATTGTTTGGATTTGTGCAGGTAGATATCGAAGTACCCCCGGAGCTGCATGAGACATTCAGCGAAATGTCGCCTCTGTTTGTTGTTAAGGAGATATCAGATGAACAGATCCCGCAACATAAGCATGAGTATCTTGAACAGACGGTACGGACACGTATTCCCGGCACACACAAACGCCTGGGTTTGATGAAAGCCGAGAAGATCCTGCTGTATACCCCAGTTCTAAAGCGGTACCTAGACCATGGGCTGAAATTGACAGCTTTTCATCGGTTCCTAAAGTACCAGCGCGGTAGACCATTTGGATGGTTTACAGAAGAGATTGCTGATGCCCGAAGGCAGGCAGATACAGATCCAGGCAAGCGGATAACGGGTGATACGGCAAAGCTTAAGGGTAACTCGTTATATGGCAAAATGATCAAGACCTTGGCGAGACATGCGCGAGTACAATTTTTACGAGAGGCGAAAGACAGGTTGATCAAGCCATGAGATCCTCAAACCTCCAAAATCTTAAGGAGATAGGCGATGCCTACGATATCAGAGAGGGTAAACACAAGGTTAATAATAATCGAGCCTACCAGTGTGGTATTGCAGTGTGCCAACTCGCCAAGTTGCGGATGCTCGAGTTCTACTATTATTTCCTGGACAAATATGCGGATCGTCGAGACTGAGTATTACTATATGGATACAGACCCGGCCTACTTTGCGAAATCTGGAGAAGAGCGCGAGATGCTGTACGTCCTGAGCTGCTCGAAGAGTACGACAAAGATGTGAAAAACTGGCTCGTGACAGACCAGAATTTAGCAAGAACGGGAGGGAATTTATAGGGTCTTGGATAATTGCACTGGCAGCCAAGTGCTATTTCATAGAAGGCAAAGATGGCACAAAGTTCTCGTGCAAAGGCATGTCAAAAAAGCAGTACATGAAGACTTCGGAAGGACACCTAGATACAGGAAAAACACAGGCTACAAAGTGCATGAGCAAGGGATGTTAACTTACGAGCAATCCAAGCTAGGCCTTTCAACGTTTTATGATAAACGTAAAGTTTTAGACGACGGTATTCACACAGAAACCTTAACGATATAAGAACAAAAAACGAAACTATTTAAACCTGTCCGTTCAAATATGTGTAAATATCTTTGAATGAGCGAGATTTTTCTGTATAAATTTGAATATGCGCATAGAATTTTCAGGGTTTCCCACAAGTTATGCACAACATAATATTGAAAAAGTATATACAAAATTCAAAGTATACTATCAACGGTGAGTTGCAGACTGCGCTAGAAGGTTGAGTTTGTCCTGCTTAAGAATGGCAATCTGCTTGTCTCTATCACGCTGCGCGTCAATAAGCAGCGCCATTGTAGCATCTTTCTCTTCCACAATTTCAGCAAGTTTTCGTAATTATCCGAGCATGACTGTTTCAAATACCCAATCCGTAAAACGATCTGCCTCTTCTCTACCACACCTCGGAAGGAAGCAATAAAGACCGGGTTCCATCGGTAAACTCGTGTTCGGCTGGGTGTGGACAGATCTATTCACACTTGAGACACTTTTTAAAATAACAATAATACATAGATCCCCACCCCCGCACCCCCAGTACTACCTTATAGTCAGAAATTTTCGCGACAACTAATTTTCGCGATTTTCGCGATTTTGGGGCATTTTCGCGAAATTAAAATGCCGCGAAAAAAAATTTAATTGACGAAATCGCGAAAATAAAAACCGCGAAATATTCTCTTTTTTTCTTCATTTTTTAGACTCCACAGGGTAGCAGACGTAAAATTTTCGCAACAAAATAATTCTGGTGATACCCAGTTTGATAAAACCCGGGAAAATTAAGGAAGAAATGCACTTTTAAACACAATTTTAGAAGGCGGTTTGCCTGTTAACCTAAATGGCATTTTGTGTTATAAATCATCGATCTCCTTTTTTATGAAATTTCCTCTTTTTTTAAACTTTCCTGTCTAACTCTGACACCTATGAAATCTCTTCAGTTTTAATTCTTTTATCCCTAGTGACATTCCTAACCAGATACCAAAGGCCAGAAGAGGTCGGAGGACATGGGTCTAAAAGACAGTATGGGATTTCGTTTCGACATTTTCCTTAACGTCAATACCATTATTTAGGCAAACGCCGAGGCGAGTTTGAAAGGTTGTACTATCCTCGCTTGATCAAAAACAAAGGTTCTTCCGCTACCTTATTGATTATAACATTGACCTTTTATGAAAAAAAGCTTCCTTTTACAGATGTCATTATTAGAGTAGAAAAACGTACTTAAAAATCATATTTTGTTTTTCCTCCACTCCGTAACTCTATGAAATTCGCGAAAATTAAATGTCGCGAAAAAAATTCAAGGCAACGAATCGCGAAAATAAAAATCGCGAAATTGTCCCAAAATTTTTATCGCGAAATTAAAATGTCGCGAAAATTTCTGACTATAAGGTATGTTGATTTCTGACTTTTGTCACGCTAGAAGTATGCTGTTATGGCCCTGCAACATTGTGTAAAGGGGGGAGGAAGCAAAATATATTAAGTCTGCTTTATCATCTTTTCTGTCATTTATTGTCATTTTTTACATTTGTCTCAACTACTTTTGGCAACGATTGTCTGAGTTTTTAAAATTTGAAATTGAGTTTACGGCTAATCCGCTTATAATATCGCGTATCAAATTTGGTGTGTAAGGGGCCATAGAGAAGGGCTTTATGTGGATATCGTTAATTTTTCCAAAATCCGTAATTGTAGCTTAGCTGTGAAATTTGGTTCTTTTTCGTGAAAACTGTTTCTTTCGCATACTTTCTCTTAAAATTACTACAATTGCTTATATTACATGCGTATTGGCCAGTGTTTTTAGCTTCTGTTCAAGTTTCGACATGCTATATATACTTTTCTAACGTTTTAGATACATAAAAAAGTTACGTAAAATGGTCTTTCATGAGCAGATAGATGCTTGTCTAAGACCAAAATTAACATTCTGTATAACGAATGCAAAATGTCGGTTATTGCTATACAGTAAAAGTTTCCATCTGTCTCGCGTGCCACTATTTATCGGCATATCAAAAAGACATTAATATGGAACGAAATAAGCGAGGGAAAGAGAAAACAGGACGCCCTCGAAAGTTGTCGCACAGAGATGAACGCCAAATTATGACTGCTGTGATGGGTTTACGCAATAGCAATACAATTTTTATAGCACGGCGGGTACATATGGAAAGTGGCTGTTCACATGTGTCATACCGTACTGTTGTGCGTTGCATGAACGATCATGGATTTAGACGAGGCATAAAGCACGGCAAATTTTGAAGGAAAAAAGGGAAGATTACTGGACAAATGGAATTGCATTTTACTTGGATGGTACGGGTTTAGTCCATAAAACAAAACCAGTCGATCAGGCAAGAGCAGTAAAATCAAAAGTTTGGAGAAAACGATGTGAAGGTCTATTGTATACAAGTAAAGGGTCGAAAGCTGGTTATGGCGGAAAGATGGCAAACTTTATTGTGTGCATTAGCTACGGAAAGGGAGTGATTTATTGTGAGCCATATGAAAAAATGTCAGGGGAATTTTTTAAATTATTGATTCTCAAGGATTTTGATGCTATATTTCACAGTTCAGGAAAAGCTTCCAGAGTATTTTTGCAAGATGGCGATCGTTCACAAAATAGCAAAGCTGCTCATTCTGCAATTGCTCAAAAGGAGGTAATTCTACAAGCGATACCACCCAGAAGTCCTGATTTTAACCCTATTGAGAACGTTTTTCATATTGTGAAAGAAAATCTACAGAATGATGCAATACAGAAAAACATAACAAATGAAAGTTATAAAGACTTTTGCATAAGAGCGAAAAGGGTTAAGCTAAGGGGGCACGAGGGACATTTTCATGCGCGTGCTATGCAACATTGCTCCATTGCACGCGCATGACAAAAATTGCTCGTGTCCCATATCTACTTTTTACTGCAATGGAGCAAAAAAATGTTGCATGGAGCAAAAATTCTGCTCCATAACTTCAGGGACAAAATAGATTTGAATCTATTTTGTGCCTGTGCTCTGGGGACAAAATTTGATGAACATTTTGTTGCATAGCAAATGTTGCTCGTGTCGCCACCTTCTGCAACATGTTCCGGGACAAAATTATTGTTGCGGCACATTTGTGCCTCGTGTCCCCATATCATGCAACAAATATTTTGCAAAACTATTTGAAGCATAGTGTAATTGACCAATGAAAATGCAGGAAACTGTAAATATTGCTTTTCTTGAGAAGTCGAACGTCAAGTGAAGAGAGAATATAGGAGAAAAAGTAAAAATATCGGATTAAAAGGGAAAGCTATCTGATGAGGAAAACACAATTTTAATCGACTTTTATAAAACAAATCCTGCGTTATGGGATAGTAGTGATATACATTTGTAGTATACTACAAAAATTAAAATAAAAAAGAAGCCATAAAGCAGATCTGGTTAGTAAATTCAACAGTGCATACAGCTCCGATAACCTCGAAAAAACTTTCCACTCCCTCCACATCCATGCTTCGGGAAGTAGGAACATTTAAATCAAAGTTTTTCATAAGACCATTCTGCAGCAAATGAGAAGTGGCGTCACGAGAAACATTTTCATGCGCATGCTATGGGACATGTTGCATAGCGCGCGCATGAAAATGTCCCTCGTGTCCCCTTACCTTGTATTACTTGTTTTTTTTAAATGTTGCATTGATTCAGTTAAATGGGTCAATAGAGTTATATTGTATTTAAATTAAGTAAAACAGCCTGTATGCGCAAATATGTAGCGGTAAACTGTGTGGTAAACTGTACACACTTTAGAAATATGTTACATATATAATGTTCTCTTTAGAAGAAGTCTTTGTTAATAGGGACCTTACGAAATGGACGGGAAAGATTTTTAGGACGGTGCTATTATTAAAAGTTGTATCTGCGCATGCGTAATAGAAGGGAAACCCCATATTTCAACCGTAGTCAAAATCCTTCGACGTGAAAGCAAGTCAGTAGCCGTAGTCAATAAAACGTGTATACTTCGACTGTTTTTAAGGATTAATTCGTTTGATAAATGTAATAAAAAGTGCCAGTGTATAAAGGTATGGCTGTTTTTACTCCCGATCATAAATTCACTCAAAAATTATGAATATTTTTAGATGGCAGAATAAACAGAGAACATGTCAACAAAAACCACAGCTTCGAAGAAGAGACAGTAAGTTCCACTACAACATTTTCTTTGTAGATAGCTCTAATAAAGTTCTTATTCAATGAAATATATCCAATCTGCAGGGCATCGGTGGATTGGACTGAGTCGCACGACAGTTTGTTAATCAGGGAAATTTTAACAGTTGAACCAAATCAATACAAACCTTCGACAGTTAAGAGGGGACAAGCTTGGAATCAAATTGCCGATATACTTAATTCTTCTGACCAACCAAAGTTCAGAGTTAATCAGAGATCGGTTTTAAATGGGTTTCTAATTCTATAAAAATAATGTTGAAATAATCAAAGAGCTCTTTAAATAATTGTTCACTTTGTTTTTCTAATAGGCGAACGTCTAAAAAAAAGATCAGCGTTTTCTGCACATATTTTTGCCAAGCGAAAAGTAAAAACACACAAAGTGACATTCCCTTTTTAAAAGATTGATTATTTCTTCATATGGTGATTAATCCTTGCCTTTATAGCTTTCTATTTTTACATATAGCTACGCTTCTTCCGCTACGACAACTTCGGCAACGAGAAAACGAAGTAACGCTTTACCGGAGACGTTTTCGCTGAAGGTCATATTGGCGGAACCCAAAGGCAAAAATATACGTAATTATTTATGACTAATTTTTACATTTTTAACGCTAACAGTTGTAAAGCAAATTATATTGTCTTAAGCTGAGAATGATCATGTGAGAATGGTGTATGCGCAAATCAACGAAGAGAACGCAAATGTGAGAAGCATAACTAGTGCCACAATGAACATGTTCAACGATACAAACATAGTACTAGTACAATCAAATCTTTTGAAGTATGAAGATTCACCGGCAACAAGAGGTATAATCTTACTTTCTCAATTTTCTTTGATAATTTTTCTGAACTATTGTATACTAAAGAAAAATCTTCTTTCAACAGGCGTGTCGTTTTGGAAATGCAATTCACGTATTCTGCGTGTCTTCAATCTTTGTACGCTCACACAGTACCTCCAACACTAATTACGCAACTGCAACGCCACAGCCAGGTGAGATATTGTGACTAAAACTCCTGGGACTTTTTAACTGCGACGTATGGATTTAAAATGTTTTAACTTTAATTTTCAGATGACATCTTAATCAAACTGGAAGAAATAAAGGCCTCTATGAAGTCTATGATGGCTGTAGAGTGTCGCAGTGAAGATGCAGAAGCGTTGAAAAGATCGCACAGAATAAAAGCCCCTTTGGTTGATGCGTTTCAATGTCTCGTTTGCAACGATTTGGCTACACCACCAATCAACTTATCTTCTTGCTGCAAGCAAATTCTCGGTTGTGCGAACTGCATTGTGCAATGGGCAATAAACGAGGAGCGGTGTCCACACTGTCGTTCCAGTGATATGAACGCTTATACTGTAGAAAGTCTAAATTGTATTTTAGAAGTCCTTAGAAATATTATATTAGATAACTAAAAAATCTGTTGTTTTTACTTAATGTTTGAACTTGATAGGTAATAAAATACCTTATCATATACTTTGAGTTTTTCTCGCAACTTGATTGGCTAATCTGCACAAAATATATGCTGTATTTTGTTTTTCAACTGAGAAACGAGTGCAATTTTTACTTATACAGAGTGCAAAAAGCTTATATTCTTCCTTTGATTGGTTGATTTAGCGTGCAAAAAGCTTATATTTTTCCCTTGATTGGTTGAAAACTCGTAGAAAAAGCCTATTATGTTCTTAAAAACGAAAACTTGTCGGTGAATTTATTTTCACAAATATACATTTTATGATTCGAAAATTTTCTTTTGTTTCAACAGTCATTAAATAGTCATTAATCATAGAGCACGCGCTCTCCACCGGGGATTAAAAACAATTGAATTATATCAGTCAACTCAAAAGAATTATATAATAGCATGACGATGGAGTTCTGTGTTATTTGGTTTCACAATGATAATTTATTCTTTTAAAAATTCGTAGTTTTTATTTCCATTCAAATTCTTTCACGCGTGACATGAACATAATTTGTTATAATGATCTAAATCGCACGTGACTTCATAAATTCAAATAATTTATAAGTTCATGAATATAAATGAAATAAATTACCCTGCAGTGATTTTATTGGCCCCCATAACAATGCTTGTCAATATGGAACATAATTAAGCAGTGTGCAAACGACTATGTGACATTAACATGATATAAGACCGAGTATATGATAAACAAGTTATCGCACATGCTCTCGAAAAATATCGGCTGATATTTTTTTCGTTTTTTATGTTCTCGTATATTTCACTCGCCTAAAGGCTCGTGAAATATGTAACGAGAACATAAAAACACTCAAAAAACACTGCGTGAAACATGCATAAATACGGGGTTTTTTTCATCCGAATTTCTCCGTATTAAGACAGAATACGGACAAATTCGGAGACTAAATCGTCCGTATAAACTCCGTATACTTAATCCGTATCACACCGTATTGGGACTATTTGAATACGGACAATAGGATACTATCCGTATACGGAATGTGGAAAACGGATGGATACAAGCATTATACGGAGATTGATACGGATTTACGAATTTCCGTATTACAAAACGCAGTATACGGAGAATACTGATATCATACGGAAATGGCGAAATATCATCCTTAAGGAATACGGAAAAATACTGATGATGATCAGACACTGTAAATATTGTCATCCCATTGCCATCACGCTCTATTTTATCTTGATTATATTTTCATATGGATTTTTTAAATTTGTTTTTATTCTTGCATCCAATTGACCTCTGAGCAGAATGCATCTGTCGTGTTGAAAGTTGTTTTAAATCGAATACGTATTTTTATATAAGAAACTTAAGTATTTGGTTGAACCTGGAGTTTCTTAAAATTTTAATAATTAAGCCTCAAATGTTTCTTAATTTTCCTTATTTTACCTTAAAAAAATCTTTTTTTACAAGGCCTTTTTTATGTTTGGGTTTTGATATATATAAACGACATTTCCTATGTTTGTACATATTTTTTGTTGGATGTATAGACTGATTTCTTATAAAAAAAACTGTACATAGTTTTCCCCAAGGCGTTCTTTGTTTTTGATCATAATTAAACTGTTATGGGACAAGGTATTTTTAAATAGTTGCTTTCATAATATTTTGGAAAGAGGTTGCATGAATTTTATAATTTCTGAAGCAGTGAAAAAAAATTGGAATGACATAACATTTGCAAGATTTGTAAAATGCTAAGCATTGTTTCCTTAATTATTTTTTTGTGATCAAATTAAACTGTTATGTGACTAATAGTATTCGTGCAAGATACTTCTAATGACTAAAAGTAACTGTTTTCTTGTTCATTCCATTCTGACAAAATCTCATTTAGCAAATAGTACAAAATATTTTGAGAAGAGGGGATGTGATTCTGCTGGCATAATGTGTAAATGCTAAAAACATCACGCTTTTGCTGAAATTCGGGTCTTATTCGCGAAAGTATATTCTCTTGCACGTTGCACGTTATTTTTCTTCATTCGAGGAAGTAAAATAAAAATTTGAGTAGTCGCAGCCCACACTATTTTTTAGTTTTTTCTCCGCGAATTTTTGAACACGCAACAATCTTTGAACGCACAACAATCTTTGAACGCACAACAATCTTTGAACGCACATGCGAAAAAATACGTGGAAATATATGCTCGTATACACATTTTTCCGTATTTTATGATATTTGTCCGTATTTATGAAACGTATTCGGGATTCCGTTTCTCCGTATTTCAACTATATAAAAATACGGAGAAAATAAAACTATAGTATTTTTCCCGCGAGAAAATACGGGGAAATATATGCCCGTATACAAATTTTTCCGTATTTTCTGATATTTTTCCGTATTCGTGAAACGTATTCGGATTTCCGTTTCTCCGTATTTCAACATATTTCACGCAGTGAAATATTGCCGATATTTTTCTCGGCACTGTGCGATAACTAGTACTTATTGTATCTAAGAACAAGCGATATAAGAAAATAATAGTTACTTCTTTATTGGTCGAAATGTGAAAAGGAGTTAAATTCATTCTTGACTTTACGTGGCTAAAAACGTTATGCTTATAAAAAACATGTATTTTGTAAAGAACATAAGTAAAATATTTTAAGTTTTGAACTGCGGAGATTAAGATCGTCCTTAGGAATTCTAGAAGTTCAGCGTATCTAATGAAAACGTGCATTTACTAAACAGATACTCGCCACTTTCATAGCACATTCGGAATAATTCAGTCGGGCTTGTGTGGCATGCTTTTTTATTATATTCAGTGCTAACTCGTGAAATAATGAAGATTTTGAAAAAATAAATTTCTAAATTGACCGGTGTAGCAGATTATCATAACTCCCTGTGAAAGATGACTCCCAGGGTCAAAATAAACTAGAGAATAATAATTCCCCTAGAGTAGAAATAACCTAGTAAATAATGACTCCCCCAGTTAATAAACACTCCCCTTATTTTTCAAAGAAAAGTTCAAAGGCAAAGCCACTTAGTGAAATTAAAGTATATTTGAAACCAAAAAATATCCAGATGGAAAATACTTTTTCCTTAGGGTTAACCCACTTTGACGTTATTTTAGTTTCTATTTCTATGAGCAGGTTTGAAGTTTTCATGCTTTTGCATTCTGCAACATTTTTTGATCTCTTTTATTTATCAGAAAAAAAGCTTTTTTCATGTCATTGAAAGTACGCAAACTGAAGGATTTTTCTCATATTACTTTTATACTAAAAATACACACTAAACAACTCTTTCATAAAAGGCATCACAAATTACCAAGATAATTTTTTTTGATCTTAGCCTCATTCTAAAAAACCTTTGTTACGTTTTCTACTATTTCTATCAATTTTTGACGTTTTTTAGCATTTATAAATAAAACACACCTTATCTTTACCTTACGGGTACAGTGTCTTTATTCCCGGTACGATCCCATTACTTCTGGTTTTAATTACTGACGGCACGCCTCTGCCTAAAAAAATAAATTTGGGAATCAAGCAATACGAACCATACGGACAACCTTGTTTGCAGTGCTTATTACATTTTTTTACAACAATTTCGCTGTAAAACACTAAGGGGTCATTTGGAACCATAATGTTCTGTTAAATAAATTGATTTGATATAGAGAGATAGCTACAACAATAATTATTTAATTGTGTATGAAGATATATACCTGGAATAGGGTGATTATTCCACGAAGAAATAACAATCTGAAGACCATAACTCGCTACCAAGCAAGACACAAATGATACACAAAATTTTACGCAGTCGTTTGACATATCTATGATCATTTTCCATAAATACAAGAACTGTTTTTAAAGGATAATTAACACGACAGTTTACCTCGACCCAAAATCTTTCAATAGGGAGGTTCTAAAAGGATATATAATTAAGAAACAAATATCCCGCGTATTATAATTTCATGATTAATTTTTTTTCTTTCTAACCTGCTTGGATTCTGTTTGTCGATAACATTCTATTGCTTGATTTCCACGAAGCATTGCTAAATGCTCTTGCATTCCAAGGATTAAATAAAATTCTCTACCGCAATCAACTCGCAGTTGATCAGGTATTCCGTATGTTACCAAGGTTTTTCTGAGGAAAAGAAATAACGTATTGTTGGAATATATGCTTAAAAAACTACATTTAAATATATTCACGAATAATTTAAATGTGATTGACGATAGGAAATTCTCACCTGTATATATTTTCATGTATTTTAACGTTGTTTTTAATTGCCATTGTTGTTCCTGCCGTAACATACCGGGTATGTCCATCTATAGCTACAACATGAGTTACTCCATACATTGCCACCTTTTCGTTCTGGTCAATATGTAGCTTATGACCAAAGTAATCCGCCTGATATGGGACTGGATTCAGCAACCGCTCGGTTACGTTTTTGACTAACATTCAAATTGTGTTTTTGTCTTATGTAGCCCGTCATCATTTTTCGTCCGTACGTGGGTCCAACCTTGAAAAGTTAAAAATCATTTTTATCTCTTATATGTTTATCAAATTTAAATAAAACAAGATAAGAACATTTGTATATATACCTCTCTTACTGCTGATGCTGTCAATCTGTTTATCTCTTCTTGTGACTTCCGCGAAGTCATGTTATGTTTATTGCAAAATATCTTCACTGATCTTTCGCTTAACCCTCTTGCTCCAGGGTATATGGACTTAAAAATATCGCTGATCTCTTTGTGTGTTTTTTTATCATTCAAAAGTTGCGATAAATATTCCATCGATACTTTTTCCATTGTGTATCAAAGAGTAGAGTGAAAAAAGACACACTTGCGAATAAGGTTACGGACTGTTCTCTGTGCATCAGCGAATTAACTAACATGCGCAACACCCTCCTTCGTGGTGGGTAGACAAGAAAAATTTGTTAGTCTGAACTTTTCTCTAGACTATTGTCTGAAAGAGTGAAAATAAATAAATGAACTAACATGCGCGACAACCCTCCTTAGTGGTGACTAGACAAAAAAATGCCGGAAATCTAAACAGGTGACCTGCGTAACGTGTGAAATTGAAAAAAATAAAACTCCCAAAATTGAAAAACATAGTAGTCAGGAATTGAAACATTAAAGCTTACCTCCCACTTTAAAAAGTAATCGAAAATCAACTCAAAATATTGTACTAATGACGAAAAAAAAATTCTTTTATACTTATTTTGATTTGTTGTAAAATATTAGCTGGAGAAGAAGCTTCGTGCCAGTCGCCATCTTGTGTCCCGATTGTAAATAAATGCCTTCGCGGGAGGGCTTGTGACGTCAACTCCCGGATGATAATTTCGCTGACTCTGCCGTGGCCCAGGTTTTTATATATACAAAGCGGTTGTTGTTTTGTTTTTCAACATTTGTAACGGGTACTGAAGATGAGTTTGTAACAGGTATATACTGAAGATAAGTAAACACTTGTTTTTTACTTCCCTTTTTAAAACTGAAGTTGTGGGCTTTCTTAGTTTTGAAGTTTCGGCCAGTAAAAAGTCTACAAAACCTGGCAGTGAATCAGACTCTAGCTGGAAAAGCTGTTATGAGGATGAGAATGAAAGTGGAAGCAATAGCTTAGTAGTGAACCGTGGCCTTTTTAGCTATTCCGATGCCCTGAGAACGAGGATTGGCTCTTTCCGACTTGTGTAGAGACTTACAGAAATGCCCACAGAGACGGGTCGCGGCGCCGGGAAGTATATTTTAAAGAAAATAAGAACCTATTTAGGGTTATCAGACTAAACCATGGCGGGCGACATTTTATTTTACTCTTTCGTAGCCTATACCAGAATTTGCACATGAGATTTAGAATTGCCAAAGCCTTTTTTGCCAGCGTTGATCAAAACATTCTAGTGATTAAAACTCGACTTTGAAAGCGTATCGACTCTGTTAATGAGTACACGCAGCTCGTTGTTTCTTGCCTGTTGGAAGAATGGCAAAGGAATGCTTTCCAGCCCTACTCATCCGTGTATCAAAACGTCCATTCAAAAATAATGGCAAATCAATTTTGACAGATTCCAAAAAATCGGTATTACCAAGCCAAAAATGAATTTTCAATTTTTTCGAAAAATTGAAAATTGATTTCACCTTGAAAAAATCAATTTTCAATTTTTCGACAAAAATGAAAATTGAATTCGAAACAAAAAATTGCGTTTAAAATTAATTTTCTAAAACATTAATGCGAAGTAATAACAAAGAAATGATGTTCTAGAATGAACTTTTAAAACAAACTCTGCGACAACGCTAAAATGTATGTACAAGACAAAGAAGGGGAATGGACCGAGAAATCTGGCACGGGGGTTTGATATGATTATGGTTAACGAGACATACACGTGCTAAGTGTTTAAATATTTCTTTGGAAAGAATTGTGTTTGCATTTCAGAATTCAAATATGGAAGCTACGATCTCAAAAGAAGCCATAACTGAGTTTGTCAAAGGAGGGAAAAGTTATAAAGAAATATCTGAATTACTTCAATCTCAAAATCCTGGCGTAAGAGGTTTATCTGAACGATCAGTTCGTCGTTTTTGTTGTGTGAAAGAAGTTAATAAATCAAAGTTGTTCAACGAAGAGAATTTAGATGCCGCTGTTTCTGCTGGTGTTGCAAAGGTAGTGTAATTTTGCGACATTGTAACACAAAATCAAATTAAAATCAAACTTTTATAAATTATTTAGCTATAATCTTTTTAGGTTGGTCCTTCATACGGTAGAAAAATGATGAATGGACTGCTTAGAAGCGAAGGGATTAAAGTAGGGGAGGTTAAAGTTGGAAGATCGTTAAAAAGATTAAACCCAGTTGCACATCAAGGAAGAAGTGAATGCTTAGGACGTGCTCTGAATCCCAAATGTTATCGTGCTGATTATTTTGGGCATAAAGTCCATATTGATCAAAATGAAAAATTAGTTATGTACGGCGTTACGCATGTCATAGCTCGTGATCGATACTCCGGCATGATCGTGGGAAACACGACTATGCCTGTAAAAAATAACGCCTTGATATATGAAAATATTTTTCAGTAAGTTGCAACACATAAAGTTAAATGGTAAAGTAAAAGAAATTGTAGTATGAGTTTTATTAACATCTAGGTCTTTTGTTCGGAAGTATGGAATGTGGGATCAAATTCGTGTCGACGGTGGTGGAGAATTTAAACTTATCTGTCATGTGCAAGAACACATTAGGGCATTCAGAACGAATGCATCGATTGAACCTTTTAAAAGCACAAAATCCACTGATGTAAGTAAAACTTGCCTCACTGTGGATAATGTATAATGGACGGTGAATGGCCAGTGTTTTATCAAAACGAATTTTTTTTTAGAACAACATAATCGAAAGAATTTGGGTCGAAGTAAATAGTCGAGTTAACTATCCTTTGAAATTCGCGCTGAACAACATTGTAAACGAAGGATTGATAGATATGAGAGATGAAACAACAAAGTTTGCTGTTTCTTGGATTACTTGCCGTGTGTCCAAAGTTGGTGTAGACATTTTTGTTAAAGCGTGGAATAATCATAAAATACCAGGTTTGTATTCAAGACACTTTTCTTTGTTATGACGTACAAAACATCTGTGAATATAATAACAAATTTTTTGTAGGAAAAGGAATTCCGATAAATCTCTACAAATCTAACAACAAAACATTTCAACTTGACTCGCATAATCTTTTTAACACAGACGAAGCTATGAAGCATTACGCCCAAATAACTGGAAACAAATTGAAAAAAGTAAGCGCATTTGGAGCCGATCCATTTGGCGATTGTCATAACTTGAAGCAAAATCGATTGGAAGCATATAAAAGACATCTACCATCTTATGAAACTATATTCCACAATGTTGTTAACGGAGACTATACGAGTTTCAAAAACGCTATATTTTTCTTTAACAATTTTACAGCACAAAGAGTGGATGAACTACATTAAAAATTAAAAAAATTTTTATAGAATTTTAGTTGAGAACTTTAGTTGTAACTTTTCCGAAATTGTTGGTTGTGATAGTTTTAAAAGTAAAAAGAAAGAAATTTTATACAGTTTTTTAAGGAAAAAAATAATAAAAATTTTATAATATTAAACAAAATGTGTTTCTTTATTTACAAAATCTCGGGAAGGTCGCCGTCATCATCATCATCGTCATCATCGTCATCGTTTTCCGCTGATATCACCTCATTTTGTTCTTCAGGGACATCTGGAAAAAGGTTTCGTGATTTCTGCAAGAATTCATCTAAACTTTTCATGATGAAGGTGGAACTAAAGCCTCTTGGCTCTCTGCATTTAGGGCACTTTTTGCTTAAGTTTCCGCTATACCAGGCATCAATGCAGGGACCACAGCCTAGAAGCGACGAACATGCCCGGCATGCAAGTAGAGGCAAATTAGGCGGAAAAACCTTGCATACACAGCAAGAAAAACTTTCATTCAAGGTATTTAAAAATCCAATGTCCAAGTTATGCCTTCTTGATGTGCTCAATATTTTGTCGACAGATTACCGAATTTTTTTCACTTCTTAGAGTAATTCGCTATCCTCCTGTAGTTTTTTTACTTTTTTGTTTCCTTGCGAGAGGTGACAGGAAGTTCTCTTCATCGCTTTCTTGTTTGATGTTGGGCAAAGATGCAGCATCTGACAATATTTCAATTTCCTGTTTCCGCACAGCATACAACTTTCTCGAGCCAACTTTCCAAAAAGCGATGCCTGTTAAAGATGATATATAAATCATTATTCTTCTGTTACATTTTGCAAATGCAACTTATTCCACATTAGCTTACCTCTTGTATTTCCTCATCATAAACCTCATACTATTTGGGCCCACAATTTCCAAGTCGCTTTCTCCCATTTGAGTACGCACATTACGAACTATATAAAGTAGATTTGCTTGATCATCGTTATAAATAGGCACGTGCGTTGTTAGATTATATCTATGGCAGTTGATGGGTTTCCCATTCGGGTCAAGGTCAGCTCTAACAGCCTTTACCACTGCCAATGTACTTCCCCTAATTGAAGATGATTGACTGGTCGAAACTCTGCGATTAATAAAGGGAGGGTTGAAAAAAGGGTTAGGTGAGCTACTTGATTGTTGCTGGTTAGTGTCCACCACAACACGAAAACAACTTTCAGTCTCATACTCGTCTAGATTAAATTTTCCGCTGGTGTTGTCAGGAAACTCGGAAATTCCTGTTCGCTCTTCTGTTGAATTTCGGTTGAATCGGCAAACTAAAAGCAAAATTATTGTTTCAGCAAAGTTAAAATAAAGAATTTAGTTACACACTCTTTTATATAAGAACAATTTTAATACGAACCGACAAAGGGATTAAATCATTCCCCTGTATAAAAATTGAGATGAATTGAATTATCGAGATAAATATGTACACACTTTTTTCTAATAATCATACTTTTTTGTTTGAGCCTTGTGGATTCTTAGAACATCGTCATTTCGAGCCTCAAAAGAATTTCTTTGTGATAGCTACGTAAATAAATGTTGGGAAAATCTATTTTAATTTGAACTGTTATTTGGTGTCTGATGATCAAACCTCAGAATTATTCGTAATACATTTTCTTAATTTTTGAATCTTGAGCCTTGATGATTCTTTACAAAGAATTTCAATAAACAAAATTTGTGTATTAATCGTGTACTTATACCAACTTTCTTCCCAGCACTCCTTTTTACCAGGACAACGCGACTTTCAAACGCTTTTAGGAAAGAGACAAAGAACCCTGGAAACGTTGTTGGTGATAATGCGTTTTGTAGAAAGATACCGAAATGTTTTATTCTTGTTTTAGTTTTTTTAGAATTAGCAAGATCGCTTTTGAGCATATTACATCGCCTACGTCTAAGCATTTAAAAAATATCAATCAAATATCATCGGGCATAAAAAGGAGACTTTCTTCTGGACAAATGTTAGACTGTTAATATTATGCTGAACGTGCTTTCATGTCTGTGAAACGTGTCTGAGTAAAAAAAGGCTAGAGCAATATAGAATAAATTTTTGCGGAAGGAATTTTTTGGAATTTTTTATTTTTCCAAAACATTACGACTGCCTTATTCCTGTATTCAAGAATTGCAATGAACTTAGATTTGCGATTAATCAACTTTTATCTACTCTTGCAGAACTTATTTTAACGATTTGCTCCCAACAAAGAGTGGGAAAATTAAAAAAAAGATCCGCAACCAAATTATCATGGCGTGATTCAAAAGGTTTTTGAACCATTTTCAAATGTTTTTTAATAAAGATTCAAAATGTCGTTTCTAAATATCACGTGGCTCAAACTAGCCAGGAGACCCAGCGTAATTTTTCTTACCACCGGGAAATCGGAGTAGATAAGGTGGGAAAAATTACGCTGGGTCTCAAACGATTTTTCTGCGGCCGAAATCTGACCGCGCTTTTTGATTGGCTAATTCTATTGTTCTTTGCTCACGTGGTCCATGTCGGGGAAAGCCCTTTTCATCCGAATATTCCAGCGAGTGGTTCCACTCACCCTAACAAACATTAGTAAACTATAAAGTTTTTACCAGAGTAAGATGTGGCCAAGCTTGTTAAACAACTTACAGATAAATTAAAATGGCCTCCGAAGCGATTAGTCACATTGTCCACTTTAAACTCGGGGTTTCCGCTGAGTCATTCGTTTGCGTCTAAGCTTTTGTTTGAGAGAAACTCATTTTATCAACTCGAAGAAGAAAGCTTAGGCTAGGCTCAAACTAAAATGTACGAGTCTTATAAAATTTTGTAGCAACACAAATCTAAATCATACCTGGAAGCCCCTTGCCAAAACTTGCCTTGTCACTTGAGATGCTCTCAGGATGTAATCGCTGCCGTTGTAACAGAATGTGAAGTAAATCATTATTGAATTTCAAACGATCGTACGAAAACACGTTGTGTGAAAAGAAGACGCTTTTATTTAGATACAATTTATTTGTCTGGAAAATTTAAAAATAATCCAGACATACATCCCACCCGCATGACACTATTGCGGCATTATGTGCACGGTCTCGGATACACCCCCGTCTCAATTTAGAACCCAGTCCACTGTCGCGGTTTTAGCAGCGAGTCTCTTTTTCTTCAGAAGCCGTCCGTTCATTAAAAAATAAATTATTTCATCTTTTTGTTTCATGTCGGACTTGCAGAGTTTAGGGAAATGTATTTTAAACGCAATTTTTTGTTTCGAATTCAATTTTCATTTTTGTCGAAAAATTGAAAATTGATTTTTTCAAGGTGAAATCAATTTTCAATTTTTCGAAAAAATTGAAAATTCATTTTTGGCTTGGTAATACCGTTTTTTTGGAATCTGTCAAAATTGATTTGCCATTATTTTTGAATGGACGTTTTGATACACGGATGCCTACTTCTATTATTCTTATTGCAAAAAGGCATAGCACAAAAACACATTTTACAATTATTAACAAAATTAATCTAATCTAATTTACTCCTTTTCTTTTTCTCTGAGTTATCGTTTTTACGGCAACATGTTCAGGGGGCCTTTTTTTGCCATCCGGGAGATGACGTCAAACTGGGTTTAATCCGAAAAAAAATTATCACAAAATGGCGGCTTTCGAGAAGGAAGCACGCTGTAAACACAAGAAAATGTGGCTTTATATTAGCTTTATTATTTCGAATTTTAATTAATAAATGTTAAATTACAAATTCTCAACATAGTATAAACAGAATAAGATGACCTTTTTTTAAAGTGGGAGGTAAGCTTTAAATTTAAGAAATCCAAAATTCAAATTTGAAAAAATCCAAAATCGAAAAATTAAAAAAAAAATCAAAAATGAAAATCCAAAATTGAAAACTTGAAAAAATTAAAAAAAAAATGAAAATCCAAAATTCGAAATTGAAAAATTGAAAATCCAAAATTGAAAAAAATCCAAAATTCCAAAATTCGACTTCACCCGAATGGAAATTCCAAATTGGAAACACTAAGGTGATCTAATTGTTAAATAGATAAGGATATTGACATTTTCTGTGCCAAAAACCAAGTTTTATCAACGAGAAATTGAATGGCCCTTTGGGTACACGCATTATCATCCATGTTATTTTAGAAAACTAGCCGGGGGATCCGGAGAGATAGGGAAATGTATGTTCTAGCGCAGACGTGCGCACACGTCATAGTAAGTCCCCATTATCCAGTACCATGCAGTGCTTAGCCATGCATAACGGAGGTAAAGTCCCTATCATACAGCAAATGAGTCCAAATATAATTCTAGCGCACTATGTAGGGGGAATTCCCCGACGTCATCAAAAATCAACGCATGCGCAATAAGATGCGTTAGTTTTGAGCAAGATGAAATCCTCTGTAAATCGAAAAATCATACAATAAAGAGAGAATGAATACATACACTGTAAAACAATTACGAGATATTGCAAAAGATCGTGGTGTAACAGGGTATTATAGACTACGCAAGGCTGAATTAATATCCCTATTGGAGAATGTACCACAGAAACCAGTCAGACCTATAACGTCTGAGGATATGGAGCTCTTTGAGAAACAGGAACTGACGAAGACCCGTCCAACCATAGGGGTTAAAATCCGGGAATGGCACAACTGGTTATTACCCCCATCCGAGATGGACCTCTTCGAGAAACAGGAACTGTCAAAAAATCGTTCTGTTGTGGGGAATAAGATGAAAGGGTGGTATGATTGGCTTGTGGACGCTGTTCCAAAGCCTATAAAAGAGGGAGTCAAGAGAACCTATGCAGCCTTCAAGCGTAATGTGATGGGGCTCTATAATAGGACAGCCAACACGAGACCTACACTTCATAACGAGGTAGAAAAAGAGGCTGAGGAAGACTACCTAGAGGATATCCAAAATATCCATGATCAGCCGGAGCAAGACTTTACACCTCAGGAACATAAGCATGCTCTCCACAGGACCTTCCGAAGTTTCCGCATTCCTGGTATAGGAGGGGCCGACGTAGACGGATATATAGGGATGGTAAGACCCGACGTGAAAACCTTAATTGGGGACCAGGTAGAAGATATGGGCTCGGCAAAGATACAGCTGTCCCTATGGATAATGTGGAAGAAGCCATCAAATATGGAGGGGGCCAACGATGAGTATATTGAGGTGAAGAAGGCCTTTAACAGCAATATGGCCTCGGTCTTCCAGGGTAGCGATGTAGACGACGTGCTGGACGGTACGTTTGCTCAAATCAAGACACACGTTGAACATCCTGCGCTGCCTCAAAGTGGCTTTACGATTAGTCGAATCCTACACCTTGATGTAGACTTCCATAAGCTAAGGCTAACGAGAGGGTCCTCATACATAGAACCTCCAAAATGGATAGCGTCAAAGAAGGCAATTATTAACCCAAAAAATGAGGATGAGGAGTGTTTCAAGTGGAGTATCATAGCATCCATACACCATACGGAGATTGAAAGAGATCCACAAAGAATCACCAAGCTGAAACCCTACGTAGGCCTTTATAACTGGGAGGGTATAGGGTTTCCGACAAGTATCAAAAGCATATATAAGTTTGAGGAGAATAACAAGGACATTGCGGTAAACGTCTTGTATGTGACCGGAAAGAAGATTAATATCCTGAGGCGATCGCATCACAACGGACGTAGCAAGCAGGCGAACCTGCTGCTCATCACCGATGACAAAAAGACCCACTACACAGCCGTCAAAAGCCTATCGCGACTCCTAGGTATTGAGACCTCTAAAAATACGGCAAAAATGCATTTTTGCCTGAACTGCCTACAGGCCTTTCCTACAGTTGAATCGAGGGACAAGCACTATCGATATTGCAGGGACCATGAGGCTGTTAAAATCACAATGCCAAACGAGTCCGAAAAATGGCTATTCTACAGGGATGGCCAGATGCAATTCAGGGTACCCTTTGCCATCTATGCTGATTTCGAGAGCCTGCTCATCCCGGTAGAAGAGGATGCCAGGGAGACCAAGACGAAAAAGCTGAGTAGGCATGTGCCATCCGGCTGGTGTACCTATAGTACCTTTGCCTATGGGGATGTACCGGACCCACTAACGGTGTACCGTGGCAAGGACTGTGTGACGAGGTTCGTGAACCATCTGGAGGACGAGGTGAAGCGTCTATACTATACCTACCCGCAGCAACCCATGCTGGAACTGACAGAGGTGCTAAAAAAGGAACATGACGAGGCTACGCACTGCCACATATGCCTAAAGCCGTTTAACGACTGTGAAAATAACCCCAAAGTTCGAGACCACTGTCACTACACAGGGCTATATCGAGGTGCCGCGCATAACAGTTGCAACCTCAAATACAAGATACCTAGCCATATACCTGTAATATTCCACAACCTAAGCTGGTACGACGCGCACCTCTTCATACGGGAATTGGGTGAAAAATACGACACCCAGGACATCGGTTGCATCGCTGAGAATACTGAAAAATATATCAGTTTCAACGTGAAAATCAAGGTACCGCTTGCAGGCATGGGATATGCTGATGGGGAAACGTACAAGAAGATCGAGATTAGGTTCATCGATAGTTGCCGATTCATGCCCTCAGGCCTGGATAAATTGGCAAGCAACTTAATCGGGACAAACGCCGCTGGTATGAAATGTCATCAGTGTGCAGATACCTGTCTTGAATTTCAGGGCATAGACGCCGAATACATGGCAAAATTCTGGTGTAAAAATTGCAACTCGAATACTACCAAGCAACTTAATCGGGATCAGGTAAAGGCAACATACCATCCATGGCCAGATTCATCGACAGGGACGACGTATTCAGGCTGATGCTTCGAAAAGGGGTCTATCCGTACGAGTATATGGACGATTGGCAGCGATTTGAGGAATTGGAGCTGCCTCCCAAGGAGGCATTCTACAACAAGCTGAATATGAAGGGTATATCGGAGTATGATTATAAATACGCAAAAAAGGTAAGGAATTGTATAACTCCAGAGGGTGATAGCGTAACCATGGGCGACTATCATGACATCTACCTGACCATGGACGTCCTGCTATTAGCCGATGTATTTGAAACGTTTCGGGATGTGTGCTTGACAAACTACAAGCTTGATCCTGCGCACTTTTACAGTGCACCTGGCTTGGCATGGAAGGCGGCACTCAAGTTTACTGGAATTAAGCTGGAACTCCTCACAGACCCCAACATGCTCCTGATGTTCGAGAAGGGTATCCGTGGAGGTATAACCCAGGCTGTACACCGGTATGCCAAGGCTAACAACAAGTACATGGGAGACCAGTATAACCCGGATGAGGAGTCATCATACCTGCAGTATTTGGATGCCAACAACCTGTACGGGTGGGCTATGAGACAGGAGCTCCCAACAGATGGCTTCAAATGGGTGTCAAATACCGAGGCCTTTACAGAAAAGCGGATCGAGAAGCTCGTTAGGGACAATAAACATGGGTATATTTTAGAGGCAGATATAGACTACCCCGAGAGGCTGCATGACAAACATAACGAGCTACCATTTTTACTTGAGCGCACAACGGTCCACAAGGTCGATAAATTGGTACCAAATTTGGAAAACAAACGGAGGTATGTGGTACATATCAGAGCCCTAATAGGCCCCTCCCTATGGGGAAAAACAAGAAGGTGGTAGGCCTCATGAAGGATGAGCTAGCGGGTAAAATCATGACTGAATTCATCACCCTAAGGGCTAAGTTATATGCCTACAAGAGCCTTACCAAAGAAGGGGGTGACAGGAAAGCCAAAGGCGTAAAGCGATGTGTGACTAAAATATCTATCACCTTCGACGACTATCGGCGGTGCCTGGAAGAGGGCGTTGATATATACAAGAGCCAGGTATTGATCCAAAATAAGAATCATAAGGTATACACCCAGGAGGTATCGAAGTTAGCATTAAACAGGGCAGATGACAAACGGATCGTGCGGTCTGATCAGATTACAACACTTGCCAGGGGCCATTACCGCCTGACGCCTACAGGGGAATAAATGGAGGTGTGTTTGTGTATAGCTATACTTCTGCCCTATGCCATGATCGCTTATGTTCTTTTTCGATATCATCGTACAATAAAGAGAATGTCAGATCTTGCACAAGTATTCGACGATGCCTCTGCAGAAACCTATGAGCAGATAGAGAAACCTATCGATAAGCGTCAGGCTTTGAAGGAGGCCCTACGAAAGGGCAAAGGACACCTTTTGCCCCAAAAATGCACAGAAGGGTTTGTTGACAAGGCCCCTGATGAGGCCATCGATAAGGTCCATACCGAGTACCTTCAACGAGAACTCCATGAAAAGGGGGAAAGGACGGCTAGGGCGCTGTCTACCCATGTTATCAGCCTCTATGCCAGCATGATTGGGAACTTCGTGGACATCGACAATGTAGATGAATTACGTCGAGATATCGAAGAGGACCCTATAATCCGAGACTCCATGACAGATCTTGGTATTCTAGTGTACTGCACCATTGGGAGGTGTCTGGCACCCCTCTTGGTAGCAGGACATACCGCGAGGCATATGGGTAAAAAGAAACAGGAGGAGGTGGAGGTGGAGGCCAGGGAAGAGAATCGGACTGTATAATAAAATGAGTGAAGACGTTCAGAAACAGCAAGTGGAAATAACCAAGACGAAGAGCGAGGGTCGTGTTGCAGCCGGCAAGAGACTTGCCGAATGGAACTGTAAGAACAAGGCCGACCTACAGAAGAACGTGGGCAAAGAACCTTCACAAGATGATCAAGAACCTGCGACAGGTTCTAGCAAGTCAACGGATGTATACCTTTATGGGGTCGGGGATTTGGCCATATTAGCGATAGCCGTTGGCGTCTGGTATAAATTTAGCAAGGGTGAGAATGAACCTAACAAGCAGGCTGCCCATCCGGAGCTTCAGCAAGGCAAAACTCAACCAAATATCGATATTTTCAAGATGCAATGATTTTTTCTAAAAAATGACACTTAATAAATGACAAGCAAGCATGATGACAGCAATATGGGTCCGAAGGAGACGATGGTAATTGATTCCCTCTGGGAATCGGTCAGGTTGGTCTCGTACACTATCCTGATCGCTATGGGGGCAAAAAAGGCTTTGGGGGTTTCCAGGCCCGGCGCTAAGATGGATTTGGAGGTCGGCCTTAAACTTGCCGGCTATATGACGGCTGCAATCCTATTCGACGAATATGCCATCAAACAGGGATGGTACAAGAAATCTCTAATACCCCCAAAATAGACCGCATGGTAAATTTTCTATTTGCCCTAAGAGGTAAATAGAAATGGATGAGGGTAAAAACTGCTCAAAATGCAAGCACTATCTCCCATTGAACCATTTCAGGGTGAAACGTAATGGTTCAATGCTAAGGCAATGTTGCACATGTCTTGCTTCCAGCAAGGCGTCAAAGGATCGCGCAAGGTTCCGCCCACACCAACAGCCTCCATATGAAAACAAGGAGGTCATAGCTATCTGTAGGGCTCATATTGAAGCCCAGTTTTCCGAAGGAATGACCTGGGAACACTACGAGTATGTTCATATTGATCATAAGGTACCATTTAAATATATAGAAACCGGGAGATATCCGACGCTTGCTGATGTTACCAGGGTATTGGACGAACAGTCAAGGTAATAAAATGGAGGCCAAATGTTGTTCCAAATGCAAAAAAGTCTTAACCCTGGACATGTTCAAGATTAGGGGACATACTCGAACCAAGAGTTGTATAGGTTGCCTTGATAAAGCTAAGGGGCGGCGGCGTACAAAATGTAAGGACCCTGTTATCGAATACGAGGTAGACCCCATCGGAATAGACAGGGAGATTCAAGGGCTTAAGCAGGATGAGAATTATCTACTTTTGTATACCCTGTTGACATATGGTATCATACCCCGGTACATCGAACTCGTCGAGGCACCACCCGAGAGCTATGAAAAGGAACTACTAATCAAAAGGTACCGCAATGCATTGCGATGCCTACAGGGAAAATTAACATATACTCCACTACCCATGGAATATAAGGCTCGAAATACCAAGCTATGTCTATGTAAGGGCTTTTTAGAGAATAAACATGGAGGTGTGCTGATCTGCCGCGACTGTGCCGCGCTATACCCAAAAATTCATGATCGAAAGTGGGGCAACTATTGAATAAAATGTTAAATATTGTGCGGGACCCCCACACAGCAATTTTCACGGGACCCACATCGTGTGGCAAGACGCAACGTGTCCTGGACCTTCTAGAAAATGAGTATAAGGGGCACTTCCACAACATAGTGATAATTTGCCCCATCCTACGATGGAATACCACCTATTTGGAAAGGGCCTCACTCTGGAAGGACCCTTACGTGTTCCTGATAGACCCCAAGGATCAACTTTTTGAATGGATCCAAAAATTATCCCTATTGTTGGCAGGAGAGGACACGTTGTTTGTCGTGGACGACATGATATCCGACGAAAGCCTCGATAAGCGTCGACAACCCCTACTTGAATTAGCCATCAGTGGTAGGCATAGGAAGCATAGTCTTTGGCTACTCACACAGAGTTATACTGCCCTCCCCAAGAATCTGAGGAGGCAGAAGAAGCAGTTGTTTGCCTGGTACCCTCATGAGAAGGGTGACATGAAGCTGCTGGATGAAGAAACGAATCTCATCTCAGACTGGGATGGGATTAAAATTGAACTGAGGAAATCCAAACACGCTTGCCTGTACGTGAGATTGGAACACCCTCGAACTTAGGAGATTATCGAATGAAATCCTATGGCCCACGTTGATATATTAGAAAGATGTCGTCGCAAGTTATGTTCAACACAGGAGCCATTGAGACCCTATCCAATAGCCAGGATCAGCCTATGTTCAAAAGGGCTGATCTGGGACGGTTTTTAGGTATTGAAAATGTTAGACAGTGTAGCCTCGATAATCAAATGATATCAACAAGAGAAGAAATAGGAGGAGGTATATGTAGTACATACACCCAAAATGAAGGCCAAAATCCGCATGACGTCTTTGTCACATTGAACGGAGCCTTGGAGATCGTTCGCCGTTCTAGGAAACCAAAAGCTGCAGGGGTCATCAAATGGCTAGCCCGGGCAGGTGTCCAAAAATTACAAGATGTAATTAAAGAGCATCGCCAGGCCCTGGAGGACAGGGATGGGGCCCTGGCCTTACTCGGCGATGAAATTGAGGATAGGGACAACCAACTCCTGGCACTCGGGGATGAGCTCGAGGATATGGATCGACAACTTGCGGCACAGGCCCAGGAAAATGCAAGGCTTGGACAAAGGCATATACCCAATGCCCAGTACCCCGGTAAAGACAACGTCATCATAATCCATAGAAAACATAGTGCACAGGATGACGATGAATACCATCATCTTCCCTATTATTGCACGCGTGTCCAGAGGCGTAATATTAGCAAGAAGAGGTTGTGGTTCAGTGACAACTACTCGGGGGCGGAGGAGATTGTTGTCATCGACAACCCCAACGGCATACACGCCTTTAATCGTTTTGAGGAGGAGGGGCATGTAGAACGTTTCAGGAACCATTTCAGGCTTATCGACCTTACTCGGGATGACCTGTACGATTTGGGTGTTCCGGCACTAGAGGACTAGGGATAACACCAAGCCAAGCACAATTTTTACTACTCCTACAGGTAGTAAAAATTATCCTCACATCATATATTGGTTACTAACCAACCACCTTTGGGGGACCAAATTAGGTATGTCCAAGGGGACATCTCCCACGGGCTATTACCAATCCTTAACCTCCTCCGGAGGTACCTCAACATCCCCTGGTATCAGCATGAGTTCCTCCGAAACAAAGCTTCTTTCAGGACCATCCTTTAAATAGGACAGCACGCGACTACCCGCTACTATACGATCCAACCTATACATTTTCCTACTCCAAAACGCGTCGGTGGCGCGTCTTTTCGAGTCCCCATGTTCTTCCCCCGGTTGTAGCAGATACAAGTACAACCCGTCGTCAGGTAAGGGTTTTTCTTCCGGATATTCTTCGCTTTTTGCGAGTGGTACTTCATCCATCTTCATAGCCTTGTTAGGCTTCATGTTAATCATGGCAGTCTTAGTATTATTGAGGCCTTTCACGATAGTGTACAAATTTTTAACCCATATACTGCTAGTCTCATCAGAGGCTAGTTCTTGCGCATCTTGGGGCTTGAAGAGCCTTTCAGCGAGTACCTTGTTGTAGGACTCGACAAAGGCCGTAAACGTATGGTGATATTTGGTGGTAGCCCGCTTAATCTCGACACCCTTGCCTTCTAGCAGCTTCGTTACACCTGACTTGAATTCAGAACCATTGTCGCACTGGAAAATCTTGGGGTATCTAAGAGGTCCCGCTTTATAAATGTCCTTGATCCTGTCCGCGACCTCACTGGCTTTTTTGGTACGCAGGGGCCTAGCTACCTTATATCTCGAGGCCACGTCAATCCCTGTCAGGATGTACTTGTAGGTGCTTCTATGTAGCTTGTCATGCGGCATATATAAGAGATCGAATTGGTGCATCTCATTGGGTTTTTTAATGGTGAAATGCGGATAATCAATACGCTACGGACCTTTGATGTGTCGTAGCCAGAGCAGCTGCCCGGATGGCCAGTGGGTAACCTTCTTTTTTGATAGACCGCTCTCCTTCGCGAGTAATCTAATAGCTTTTCGTCCAGTCCACAGATTTTCTAGTATGTAGTAAACTTCGCTTAGTTTTTCAGCCTCCTCCTCGGTAACGATATGTGGTTTTTCTGACATGTTTATTATATGTCAGAAAACGTTCCTACAAATACTTGTAGGCCACGAAACCCAGCAGTGACAATGAGCCAAGGATGAAGGTGAGTTCGCCATCTTGTTGCTTCTTGGAGGGTATGTAATAGTCTGATAGCTGTGGGGCCTTCTTGCTCGAAGCGATATAAAATTTATACATATCATCACCAAGTTCGCGAAGGCTTTTACCAGCCCTTAGCTGCAGTTCTCGTTGCTCAGCAAACCAGTCAAGTTTGGCCTGCCTATCCCTGATCCATTGAGCTTGGGCCTCATTGAGTTTTTCAACGGCCTCATCGTGTCTTTTCCGTTCAGCTTCACCATGCCCTGAAAGTTTGCTAAATAGATAGTTTGTGCCACTGAAGGCTAATGCATTTATCGCAGCACCTGCAACAAGGACAGCGATTGTCGCCATACTTTATTAGTAGTCCATCTAATAAGTAACGGAGTGGAACCTACCGTCTATAATATTCAACTGGGCGTCCATAAGTAGGTACACATAGCATCTGAAATCCCCAGTTCCGTCGGCCTTTTTTGTCATGTGGAGGGTTATGCCATCACTAAGCCTTTGCAGAGGCCTTCCAGAGCCATGTAGGGTATTATCAGGAGAGGCCCTAAAATCGATGAACAGGGCGTATCTCTCGTTGAAAAATTGGCCAATCGTCACATTCGAGTCATGGCTCCCGAAGAGATTGACGACCTGCTCGAGGTGGTCCTTGGGTACCATGCCATGGCTATAGAGCTCATTCGGTTCACCCTCAACCGTAACACTAATTTTCTCAAGCTTGGGGTTGTAAAAGACCTCGTTGATGCCTGAATAAGCTTTCACTTTTGAGGGGTCCACAAACAGTAGCAAGACACCTTTGAGACTCTTCGCAGGCGTATCGATCTGAAGGTTGTATGAGGTATCGGCTTTTTTCATGGTCACCACCTTACTTCTCAGGATCCGCTCATAGGGCAAGGCGAGAATCCTATACCTTGACATTATAGCACTCGCCAGGCCTTCGTGAGTAATCTTGTCAAACTCCAGCTTGATGTTGGTTATCTTATATGTTGCATCGGCAGCCTTTGCCGCCGTAGATCCCACGGCGGCTGTACCTCCATCTTTGATCACGTCGCTATGTGGGGCAAAATGTAGGACAAACTGTAGCCTGTCATGTAGCTCTGCCGGGTAAAACGGTAAGTCCCTTGTCAGTTCAAAGACTTTACCAAGGGGTATACAAAATGTATTCCCATACGCTGCAACAATGGCCTTCTCTTCGTCGGTACCCACGTGATCCCTGGCTTTTACCTGCAGGGCCCTGATGGTACCGTCATTGGGGTTGATCCCCTCTAAAATCAGGTTATTGTCACGATCAAATTTGGGCAGCCACAGGTCTCTGTAGACCGCGAGCGTATTATAGTCGCTGATATTCTGTACCTCGTTGCCATTCAGGGTGATACGTAAATCTCGCACTAGGCTCTTCCCTATGTTGCTGACAAGGGTACGCTTCGTGTTTGTACCCGTCAGCTCCAGATCAAATAATAGTTTGAGACTTCCAGGAAATATGACGTCATTCTGAGACATATTGGGAATATCCACACGCAGGTCCTCATTCTGGTTGATGGTAGAAGGTATGTGGCTTATCTGAACTCGTTGACGGCGTCCTTTGATACCAAGGAGCTGCTTCGTCTCTGCGTATGGATTTAATGTAGCTCCGAATGTATTCATGTTTATTATATAGGAGGAAATGTTCTAATAAAATGGCTGATAATCCAGTATTTACGCATGAAGATGATATTGGGAAGGCTGGTGGGGATGATAGGGAAGATACACCATCAACGCATCAACTCCCCGGAACGCAGCAACTTCCATCAACATCGGGACAACAACAGCATGGAGACACCACGGCTACGGGTATTGATACTGCTAGGGAGCTGGTAAATATGAAGGTCGACGATCTATACAACCAAATGAAAAAGGATCCGAGGGTGGGGCCCATCCATGTGATACCTTATAATGCTTTTCACTTAGAGGGAAAACGTCTTTTTTATAGAAGTATAGATATTAGTGATTTAATCATTAAAAAGAAGGGTGTTGGTTTGCTGGCCGCCGGTACCATTTTAAATAATTTTGGGGCAGACACTGTGCGAGACATGGGTTTTACAAAATATATCACCACGCCCAATAAGGGCAGTAAGGCAGAGGCCCAGAACCTCATCCAGGATGTTAATGCCCTTGTGAATAGGGGTGAGGTGATTCAGATGGAAACCATAGATGGTATTCAAAATTTTGTATATGATTTGGAGGGTTATGTAGATACTTCATTTGCCGGCATCGACAACGAGGAGGATATTAATATAGGAGGAATAAAGCTCGAAATTGAAACCTTGCAGAATAACATTAAGGAAGTGAAGGATGGTATTTTAAAATATGGTAGCGAGATCAATACAAAGGAGGCCAGGGTGAAAGAACTCAAGAAGCAGAAGGCTGGGAGTCAAAGGGATAGGGCTAGGGCTATCGCCGATCTTGAGAAGGATATTGATAGATTAAAAAGGGATAGGAAGGTTGTACTTAATGGGCATGGTCTACTTTCTTCCGAAATCTTTAGGCATCTGAAAAATATCAAGGCTGAGTTGATGAAGGTCGCTGCCGATGACATGCCATTGCTTGAGAAGCTTAAAACCATTTTTAGGGAACAGGGCTTGACGATAGCCTCCATAATATCCGCCATTGGGTTACTTGTTTCCACTATTATACTCTCCATTACGGGAGGAGGTACCGCAGCGGGTGCTGCAGGAGGAAGTGCCGCGGGGGGCGGCGGAAAGGGATTTGTAGAGAAGCAGCTTGAAAGGCTCGGAAAGTTCCTCAAATATCTGGCAGGCAAAGCAGGCGCTGCTTTGCCTGGTATCATCGGTACCGTAGTCTCGTTCTTTCTCAGGGTAGCGGCAACTATCGTGGAATACGCGGCCAAGCATCTGTACATGGCCATCGCGGTCGCTGCTGGGTTTGTCGTGCTATATATTGGAAAGGTCTAATATTAGCTATTTTTTAAGCCATATGTAGGCAATAATGAGCCCTACCCCCGGCGTGATCAATGCTGCTTTGGCATCCTCATGCTGATTTTGCGGGGGTTGTTCAGGTATAGGAGATGTATCATGCTTGGGAGGTATAGATGGCATAGCCTGTATGGTACGATCGGGAGTATGTATTGGAGGTGTAATAGACGTGGTATGCTTCGGAGGTATAGGAGGTGTGGCATGCCTTGGAAGTTTGATATCTGCCACATGCCTGATGGTATGCTCAGTATGCCTAAGAGGTGTAGCATGCTTGGGAGGTATATGAGGTGTACCATGCTTTGTAGTACGTATGGGAGGTGTGGTATGCCTCACAATAGGCCTGTTATTTACGTCAATCTGTGCTCCCACATTTACATCGGCGGGCGCTATCAGGATATTGTTGTAGTACCCTAAAATATTACTGCCTATACGTAAATTCATGTTAGAGGGCAGCATATATACGCTGGGTATGATAGCAAAATTCACTGGAGTCCGGGCATATTGAAGCACTTTTTGGAATTCCGTAATGTCATGTCCTACATTCTCATTTCGCTGTACCATTGCCTCGAATTTCTGCATCAAGATTTGCCTTGACGTGTAATTATCAGCACCAGACCCGAGTAGGGATGCTTTCGCACCCGCCTGTGACCCGAGCAACAAGACCACGTAGACGCGAATACTTTCACTTAGCTTGGTCAGGCCCTCCGATGTCAGGCCTTGACTTGTGTTGGTGATGAATTTTGCCCAGTCCCCATCAACCTGAGGCCACCATGAGCCGTTGGTGAGTGAGGCTCCTATTGATTTGAACTTGTACATGCTATTGGGATCTGCGCCATACTCGCGGCATACTTGCGCATATCCGGATGTGGAGTAGGGATTTTTGTACTGTAAAAAACCATCATTATAAGGCATTGGCACTTTCATCCTTGCCAGAATGCGACGCATGTGGTAATAGGTATGGAATTTAAAGATGGCGTTGACAAGGGGCACGGAGCCCGTTAGGTGTTTGGTAGATATGCCTAATGCCGTTGTTGCGCAATGGGTAGCGAAATTAACTTGCACATTCCAATAGTCCAACGCTTGTCCCTTCCAACCCACTCTGACGGGGTCATTCAGCAGATTTGTTGAAGGCTTGATTGGGTATTTGGCAAGCTCAGGGAATGCCACAGAAATGTGTGATTCCGTAGACACGTACAGGTCCTGATTCTCCAAGTTGGTTACACCAAGTGGCCATTCTCCCCTGTTGGACCTGTACTTTGCCTTGGGGTTGTATGAGTAGATATTCATCGTTTTGTTATAAACAAAACGATGAAACAACTCTACATTACTGATATATACAAGCCCACGATATTTGAGGACTACTTGGGGCAGGATAGTAGGATAGCTCTGAAATCCATCAGTATCCGAGCTGAGTGGCTGAATATTTACAATAACAATGATTTCACCATCCGTAAAACCGGGCCTGATCAGAGGGAGACCAGGATACGGATTATGGCCGGCCTGTATAGGATTGAGGATGTGGTGTCTATCGTAAATAGCCAGGCGGAGGATAAGATTAAGCTGTTTGTTATGAAAAATGGAATCTGTAGGCTCCGTGTCAGTGACGGGTACACGTTGGCGTTTAATCGACAATTACATGAACTTCTAGGGTTTAAATACGATCCCGCTAATAAGTATTACCAGAAGGGTGACTATGATACATACTACAAGACTGACGTTTACATTAGACTACGACTCGTTTGCCCTCAGTTGGATGAATGTGATGCCCTACTAGATGGCAAGAAGTCGAAAATTCACGCCTTGTTGCCTATCAAGGAATTAAACGCTTGGGGGGATATGCTGACATGGAGTTTTGATACGCCTGTCTACCTCCCTTTAAAGGGTAGTACGGATCGTCTCGCATGAATTCCATCATGACAAAAATGTGGCCTTCACTGGGCTAACGATGCATTTGTTGGTAGAATAAATGGCTGATATAACGAAGCTGTACCCAAACCTACCAAGTGCGCCTGCGCAGGGCGCTGACATGCAGGATGAAAGCCAAAAGTATAGACTTGATGAGATTGGTGAAATTGAGAAGTATCTGCGAAGTGAGATTAAGGAGCGGGACAAACTCGCAAAAAAGTTTAAGATGCATGGGACCTGGGTACGCTACTGTGACCATGGGCTGCTTGGCATTAGTGTAGTAACCTCGGGGATCGGTATTGGTACCCTGTTATCCGGAATGGGTGTACCACTAGCAGTGGCAATGGGTGGCCTGACCGTGGCTGTAGGGGTAGGACAGGCGGGTCTGAGGACCGCTGGAAAAAGGCTGGGTGTTAAATCGAAAAAGCATGAGAATATAAGGCTGATCGCCGAGGCTAAATTGAACTCAATCGTTGATCTAATCTCAAGGGCGGTAGAAAATGGGGAGATTGATAAGTATGAGTTTAGTCTGAATATGCGGGAGAAGCAAAAGTATATGGTACTTAAGGAACAGATGAGCGGTTCAATCGCATTGTTGACTCCATCAATGAACAGGAGCGTGCCAAGCTAGTTGCTAGGGGGAGGCAAGAGGGTAGGGAAGAGTTTTTAAAAAACGTACAATCTGCGCAGTATGCAAGCGCTATGTAGACCCTCCACCTGAGTATAGGCCATCATTTTATACATATTTTATAGGTCCTGTATGACCTATAAAATATATGGTTTCCTAATCCTCATTCAGCAGCCATTCTTTTTTGAAATCCTTGTACCGACATTCCACGACATGTACCTGTGGGTAGTGGATTTTGCCCTGCACATACACCGATGAAATGGCCATGATTGCACTGGCTTGGCAGGGCTCATCATAGGGTACCGGCAAGCCGTGGAATTTGGTCGTGATCGCATCCTTGTAATATTTGAGCTTGGCATTCACGTAGCGGTCCTTTTTCACGGGCTCCGTCGTCAATTGCTCAGAAATCAACTCTTTGATTTTGCTCCATATTTGACGATACTTCGCAACCCAGTCGGGGTACTCTTCAAAATCAAGACTCATCGCTGGTACGGCATTGGCATTGTACCGGGTCACTCCATTCGGGGACCAGATTTTAGGTGTCTTTACCCTGAGTGCTACCACGAGGTCTATTGTATGGTACCCTATGATGTACCGCTGATCCTTGCCCCCGTTGGCTGGTACTGGATCTGACACTGTCAGGCAGTCCACGTTGATATCATTTATGTCTGCAAAGGTAGTCGCAAAGTTGTAGAATAGCTTAGGGTTTACAATTTCATTCTCAAATAGCATATTGCTTTATTGTAATTCAAACGACTTCAGGGAATTGCATGTCATCGTACATACACACCCACCCCCGTTATATGTAATATAGTCTTGATAGCAATGCCAGCATAAGAGTTTGCCATTTACTTCAAGCCTGCGCCCACAGGTACATCTGTCATATTCATCCAGTATATGTTCACAGTCCTTACATTGTTCCATTTATCTTATTTATATTCCTTACCAAGATCTTTAATCCGACATCCTATAATCCTGAGGGTAATTGATGCGGTTCTCAATATCTGTAATACGCCATCCATTATCCATCTCTTTTTCAGATTCTTTCACCAATGTCATGGCCATAAGGGCTAGTGATATGCTAATACCTCCCATGAATGTCATGAACGCAACGCTTCCAAGCATGTCTACTTTGTAGTGAAGGCTCTCAGGTTTGTCTTTTTCAAAGGTCATTTTAAAAACCTTATGAACTTTCTCTTGATATATATACAGAATTGATAAGGTCAATGTTATGACGATGCTGACAATGTATCTGTTAAAATTAATAGTTGTCATGCTAACATTTTAAAGCAAAACAGATTAGCTTTATACATATCCTTGTTCTTCTCATTGCTTAAATTTAGTTGTCTGTAATTCAGGCTTTGTACATTATTTCTGAAACATGATGAATCGAATCAAACGTAACATATTTTTACAAATTTTCCAAAAGTAGGTTAAAATTTTTACGCAAGAATGTTCCTGACTTAACTAATAATCCCAACTATGATTTTAATGTTTGTAACACGATGTGTGGAACGTATTATTAACACGAGGGTTTTCAATGATTTGTATGAAGGCATTTTGTCCATGGTTCCATTTCATTATATTTTTGAATTTTTTATTATATTTATGAAGAAAGAAGATTTTGATTTGGTTATTTTTTAATAACCTCCAATATGCAGAAAACTTTATTTTGGTGCTAAATATGAAGAAAGAAGAATGAACATTTTAATTATTGCTTTAATAACTTTCAATCTATAAAAAACATTATGATGGTGTTGTGTTGTCTTATTGCTGGTTTGATTACAACCTTGATGATAAAGATTTTAATGTATTTTATGTTGTCATTTATTCCCCTTTTTCGATCAATTCGATCAATACTTAACGTCTATCGCGTATGTCAGAGAGTCGGTTTTATGGCGTTTCAGTGCTTAAAGGGCGTAAAAAGGCGTTGGCTTCCAGGGCTCCGCCCTGGACCCGTTGGGGGGGTCAGAACGCCCCCCAAACCCCCAGTTGGTTATTATCGCACCTGCAGTGCGATGTTGACCCTGCGGGGCAATGGTTCGACTAAGGATAATTTTTTTCTGGCTACGCCCCTGACTTTTGTCTTACAGTTTAAACACATTTATTATAGTATCCTCGTTACACATACTCAAATATTAACGGCTCCTTTTCAACAGCCCTGTTACACATGTCTTGCGTTTTGAATCTGTCCGGCACCTGTCTGATCGCAAAGGGACTCTTTTCAACAACCTCATTACACATGTCCTGCGTCTTGAACCTGTCTGGCACACAGTAGAGCACGTAGGGATCTTTTTCAACGGCTTTGTTACACATATCTCGCGTCTTGAACCTATCCGGCACATGCCTCAATATCCATGGCTCTTTTTCGACGGCCTTGTTACACATGTCCTGCGTCTTGAAGCAATTCATTTATTATAAAGATTTCAATAGGGTCAGAAGATTACAGAGCAAGTTGGGAATTCCCCTCTTTATTGCGCATGCGTTGATTTTTGATGATTATTAGTATCATTAGGGAATTACCCCTACTCAGCACCGTCTATTAGGATTTACCCTTGAATTCCATAGCTAAGCATGGTATGGTACCGCAGGGTACTGGATAATGGGGACTTACTATGACGTGTGCGCACGACTGCGCTAGAACATACATTTCCCTATCTCTCCCGGCGTCGCACGCCGGGGTAAGCGCCATAACTAAAAGTGTCACCCAGCATTGAAAAGCCTGTGGAGCAATTGATAAGAACCGTAAACTATGCCACACATTTAGGTGGAGCACTGTATTATAGGTATGCAGTATGTCGTAAACCTGGTAAAGCGCGTGTTTCAGGTATAATATATTGTCTACAACGCGTTGTTACCCTGTCATAGTAAAAACACCTGACCAAACATTGTTATTGTTTAGAAAATGTTCGCAGTGAAAGTTCAAAAATGAATGTTACTCTGGGCTGCGGGCTTAGTACAGTTAAACAATGTCGCACATTAATGTATATAGGTACAATACCTTCTTATAAAAAAACTTTATCGCAACTTCGGTTAAGCAGAAACACAGGAAACAGCCCGTGGTAAACACTGGACTGAGCGCTTAGTGCAGGTAAACCGTGTTGCACATGCGTTTATGGTTAATACCCTTTTAGCACAGTTTATTCATGGTGTTAACTCCGTGATAGCAAAAAAGTAGTCAATATTATTTTATTTTGCAGAATAAGTTTCAGTAAACGTTAACATATTAATCATGACACCGGAATGAGCCTTTAGTACAGGCAAACTGTGTCACACATGTCTATAGGCGTAATAGCCTTTTCCCAAAATAACTTATCACAACTTCAATTTAAATAAAAATACACAAAACAGCCCGTTGTTAACACCAGGTTGAACATTTATTACAGGTGAACCGTGTCACACATGAGTTATAGCTAGGCGTAATAGCATTTTTCAAAAAAAACTTTATCACAACGGTTTAAATAAAAACACAGGAAACAGCCCATCGTTACTCTGTCCAGCTAAAAAAATTACTTTGCGGATTAAGTTTTCATGACAGTAATAAAATGTGTAGTTACCTAACTATATATACATCATAAAAATTATTGAATAAGAAATTTGTTGTAGCTAGCTAAAAACTGCATTTGGCTACTTTCACTTTTAAGCCAGAGGTAGGTCAAGAGCTAGCTGGCTAGCTAGCTAATAGCCACAACCCCAACATAAAATTAAATATTGATATACCAAAGTGAATAAAAACTTTAAAAGAATGGGAATAAATACGGCTAGGTATAGCTAGCTAGCTAGCTTCAGCAGAATCTATACCTCAAAATCTACGTTCCTAGCTAAAATCTTAAAATTGGTTTGTTTAAGATTTATACATGGCTAGAGAACGTGATAAATATAAAGGGGTGAAACGTTAAGGTGTAGTTAAGTGCTTCAAAGAAAATGGGAAAAGATGGGGAAAAGATAAAGTGTGTAAAAGCAATGTAAAACCAATCCTTCCTCATGGCCTCGTGGTTGCGATATTCTGATGAACTCATGAAAGCCTCGGCGTAAAATTAAACGCCAGGTTGCGCAAACACGTGAGACGAATAAGGTTTCTGATTGGTTAATGAAGTTAAAGTCCGGTGCAAAAGGGTTGACAGGCTTATTACTCCGGATTAATAGTCCGGATTAATGGTCCGGATTAATGGTCGGGGTGGCTAGGTCGACAATGTGGATTTTTTGCAGTGGCGAAGATCGTGGTAAAAAGGGACTTGACTTTAAAAAGATGTATAAAAAGGTTGGTAGGACGATAAAAAGGTTATGAAAAAAACAAATACTATGGTTGTTTCAGCATTGTTGAGGCGTAGTTAGAGGGAAGCAGCGATGCGCAGCTAAGCTACCATTTTGCGTGACAGACAGACAGACAGACGTATACGGGTATTATAATATAGACTAGCCGGGAAACCCGGCGTCGGATCGCCGGGGTACGCCACAAGTCAAGGTGTGACCCAGCGTTGAACACTGTGGAGCGCTTAATAAGTGCTGTGTTGCTGTGCCACACGATCAGGTGGGGCGCTTTAGTACATGTATGTCGTAAATCAAGAAAAGCGCATACACCATTATAATGTTGCGACTGTAAATTAATTTTCGAACAATAACTTTCCCGCAACGATAGCTGAAATAAAAATAAAGTCTACAAACCGTTGTTACCCTGTCATAGCAAAAACAATCGGTCAATATTATTTTATTTTGCGAAATAAGTTTTTGTGAAAGTTAAAAAATTAATCGTGACACCGGTCTGAGCGCTTAGTACAGTTAAACGGTGTCGCATAGGCGCATAGGGATAATACCTTTTTGAAAAACACTTCATTGCAGCCTCTGTTTAAATAAAAACACACGAAACGGTCCATTGTTAATATATGGCTGAGCGGTTAGTACAGTTAGACAGAGTTTAACGGGCATATAGGCATAGTACCCTTTTCCAAAAAAAGTTTTATCGCAACTTCGGTTTAAATAAAAACACAAGAAACAGTTTGTCGTTACCCGTCCAGTTCATGGGAGCTCCTGTGGCATTTAAATTTAAATTTGAATTTTTATCACATATTTTGATATTCATTTTTAGCTTCAAGTATATGTAGCTCAAATATTATGTAGTGGTATCGTATAATTTTGGAGGTACTCTGCCTCGGACAGGCCCCTTTTTCCTTAAATAATTATTTTTATAGACAATCGTTGCCAAAAGTGTTGAGACACTTTTTAGAATAACAATAATACACAGATCCCACCCCCGCACCCCCCGCACCCCCCGCACCCCCAGTACAATGTTGATTTTCGACTTTTGTCACGCTAGAAGTATGCTGCTATGACCCTGCAACATTGTGTAAAGGAGGGAGGGGGCAAAATATAGTAAGTCTGCTTTTATCATCTTTTCTGTCATTTATTGTCATTTCTTGCATTTGTCTTAATTAATTTGGCAACGATTGTAGTCGCATTTTGTACTTCTTCGGGACAGGTTTTTCAAGGGCTTTTACATATGCTGCACGCTTATAGCCTGCTGCTCTCCACGCATCGGGAGCTACGAGACATTGACCTTTATCTTTGATATAAAAAGATCGGACTTGTTTTCCCGGGAAGCAATCAACAATTGCAAGAGGCATCTTTTTCTTTGTATTTTATTTGATTCCAGCTAAATTTTGTAAGGAAATATCTATACAAAAGCGTTCGTTTTTTTTGATCTCACAAGGGTTGGTTTGAAACCAAGCCACGGAACTCAGGCCGAGACGCCTGGTATTTTGGACCTGGTCACTCTAGAAGCCTATAGCTTCTAGGATGTTCAAATTTCACATACAACCAAGCATGTTTTGATTTTTTTGGGCTGGGTCTTAATGCTCTCCAAGTCATCGATCATATTCGTCTCGTCGTCGATAAGGTTCATGTCCTTCCTCTTCTGAGGGTACCCAGAGTTGCTTCTTCTGCCTTTGAAGGTTTTTGGGGAGAGCAGTATATGATTGCGGTAATAACCAAAGTTATAACTATGTTCTCGATGTCTGCCAGATATGGCTAACTCGAGCAGAGATTGCCTCCGCTTGTCCAGAGATTCGTCCGCGATAATGTCATGAATAGCGTCTCCTTTCCCAGCTAGGTGAGATTACAATTTCTCGATCCATTCAAAAAGCTGATCTTTTGGATTTATCAGGAATACATAATCATCCTTCCAGAGGGATGCGCGCTTGAGGTACGTAGTATTCCATCGTATAGTTGGGCAGAGCATGAAGATGTTATTGAAGTGCTGTTTATAATCATCTTCGAGGAGGTCTAGAGCAAGCTTTGTTTTCCCGCACGAAGTAGGGCCGCTGAAGATGGCTGTATAAGGTCCATCACTGCTTCACTGATTTTTACACTCTTGTTCATTTATTGAAGGCCTAATATTCCAAACTGTGGAATCACCCGCCTATGATGTTGAGCTGGGCATCGCTGAGGAGATAACATCGGATATTTCCCGTGCCGTCTGCTTTTTCAGTGATCTGAAGGGTTATCCTATCGCTAAGGTGTTGTAAAGGCCTTGTTGGATCCCAGGCAAAGAATTACTATTAGACTGAAATACGTTTTGTTTTCTTCGTATATAAAGTTTCAACTAACTAAAATATATATAAAGTGGGGGATGAATCATTGCTCTCCACCAGAGAGATCTGACACACTCCCCCCTTGAACAAAAAGTGTTAAAATACAAAAAACTAAAGAGTAATACAATGTCAGGTTTGACCCAGAATAAGTCGTATAAGAATGCTATTGTCAGCTGCAATCATTCTGGGGCGTTCAGTTGCGGTGTCATCGGTTATAACTGTCATATCGCTGTCCATAATTTTTTTATTTTTTGTTTCTCCTCATAACTAACAGATTCAACACTTTTTACCTCTAAGGGGTATAATTTTTCAATCGGTGGTTTCATATAGTTAATAACCTTTGTATACGGTGTAAACACTACGGCAACACGAATGTTATTGTCCTTGCTCGTAATAAGGTACGTCACCTTTCCCATTCGCCAATTGATGCGCTTCTTGTCAGAGTGAACAATGACTATTTCTCTAGCTCAACAGAACGACGGTGACTTGGTCCTTGTGCGTGAAACTCTCTCAGATTTGTTACGTATTCATTACTGAATCGATTCCAAAAATGGTCCTTCAAGGTCTTAATGTACGTCATTCGTTTAGAAAGTTTTGCCTTGTTATCAATTTCGTCAGCATCTCCAGGCTGCACACAAGGCTTACATATGTTGCGACCGTGTATCAAGTGTGATGGAGTGAGCACCGATAATAGGTTCAGTATCGCCAAATCTTTTCTTTAGAATCTTTACAGCCAGCTTGTAATTATCAGTTGTAAGCGCCAATCCTTGAAGGCTCAAACTAGCGCTTCCTTCAAACAGTCCTTTTAAGTAATTAAATCTCGAAATATCAACAAGCATTTCGTTTGAGTATATAGCGCTCTCAAATCGCTAAACTAGAGGGTCGCCGCTAAACTTTTCAAGGTTAATTTAGGAAGTTTTGCGGACGAAAGAAGTAGCAGAATGAAAACTACGCGCTTCGTCAGCCGAAATGGTAGACGCAGACACACTGTCCAAGTGAGTTCGCTTTAACCAAGATTGAATATTAACAGTCCAAACTAGCGTTTTCAATTCATTTTCTTCTTCGATGTTTGATAAAATTTTCTCATCCAGATCTTTAAGAATGTTCATTTTTACATTAAGAATTTTTTCATTTGTCAAAAGTTTTTGTTCCAAGTTCTGAAATGTTTCTGTCGTTACGTTTTGCTGTAAAGTAGCATTTGTTTCAGAAAGACATTTTTTAGCGACTACTCTGTGCATAACACGTGATCTTTTCCATGTTTTTATTTGTTCTTTCATATTTGTGAAAGGTCTGAAAAATTTTCAGAATTGTCCAGTGTAAAGTATCCAAGTAAGCAAAGTAAAACCACGAATAATAAAATACGCATTTGTAAATTTAAAACCAACAACAATAAACTTCGGTGAAATTTCCAATCAACAAGAATAATCTTCATACGAGAGAGATTTTCTAAAAAATTCCGGGTCTCGGCACCATTTGTTGGATCCCTGGGAAAGAATTACTATCAGACTGAAATAGGTTTGTTTTCTTCGTATATAAAGTTTCAACTAACTAAAAATATGTATAAAGTGGGGGATGAATCATTGCTCTCCACCAGACAGATCTGACAGGTCTTCCGCTACCATGAAGGCTAGCGTCGTGGTAAGTTCTAAAGTCCACAAAAGGCCGTATTCTTCGTTCATGAAATTCCCGATTATGACTTTACTATCGTGACTTCCAAAATGATTAGCGATTTGCTCAAAATAGTTAATAGGGAGCATGGCATGCGAGTATAGTTCATTCGGCTGGCCTTCAACAGTTATAGCAACTTTCTCAATTTTAGGGCTGTGGAAGACTTCGTTTATGCCACTGTAAGGTTTACGTTTTGCAGAATCTGCGAACAGCAAAAGAATACCTTTAAAGCTTTTTCTGGAGTATCAATCGTAATATTATAGTTTGTGTCCTCATTCTTCATGGCGATTACCTTACTGCGCAGCACTCTCTCGAAAGGCAGCGCTAAACGATTATATCTGGATACCATATCACCGGCAAGGCCCTTGTGGTTTGCTTTTAAAAATTGTAATGAAATATTGGTTTTATATGTTGCATCAGCAGCTTCTGCAGCTGTGAGCCCAGAAGCAACCCTACCATCATCTTTTATCACATCACCATACGCTGCAAAGTGGAGAACAAACTGTAGCCTGTCATGTAGTCCTGGTTGGTAGAAAGGCAAGTCTCTTGTGAGTTCAAACTCGTACCTAGAGGCATACAGAAGGTGTTCCCGTAGGCTGCGCCTATCGCCTTTTCTTCATCAGTGCTTGCATGGTCATTAGCCTAAAAGGCTCGTATTGTACTATCGTTTGGATTGATTCCCACTAGGATTAGGTTATTCTCACGTTCAAATTCAGGCATCCAAAGGTCCTTGTATACGGCGAGCACATTGTATTAGCACGATACTTTTTCCAATGTTGTTGACGATGGTACGCTTGGTGTTTGAACCGGATAGCTCCAGATCAAACAGGAGCTTAAGGCTATTAGGTTTCGCGGGTACCTAGGACATTACGCACAAGTTAAAACACACATTTTACTGCGGATGTTGTAACACATTGACGATGATAATGATGTTAACCTAAACAAATAAATATTTACAATTTAGAATGAAAATTATACATTGAGTAGTACAAACAAACATATCAGCTTGCCACAGCAAATAAACAGCGTGAAAAACTTGAACGCGTGGTTGAAAAAATTGAAAGTTAAAAGTTAGTTGAAAAACTTGAAAGTTAAAAGTTAAAACTTGAATGAATCTTCTAATACTAAAATTCGTAAATGCCTTGATTTTGATTTAGAGTTAAATAAATTTTTAAGAGCTCTGACGTGAACGAAGTAGGCTAAACCTTGAACTACAAACTCTGCGGGGTAACTTAAAGCTGCTAAAAAGCAAGATGATTTTATACAATAGCGATAAAGACACTAGAGGCAAAGAAGGCCCAGTCGGGCGTGTAGGAGCAACAGCAAGATATTTGGAACGAAGATATTGCAAGACCAGGGAGGATCTGGAAAAATTGCAGGATCAGCCCATAGATTACTATCCTCCAAGACTCAGGCCCAGCTTGCAGGGATTAAAAATACACTCAAGCTCGTGGATGGTGATGCGTCTCTTACTGAGAAGCTCAAGATTCTGTTCAAGGAGCAGGAAATAACGATCACATCAATTGTCACAGCCTTCGGGTTACTGATTTCAACCATAGTGCTGGCAGTGACAAGTAGTGGTGCTGCAGCAACAGGCGGCGGAAGTAGTAGTGGCAGTAAGGGTTTTAAGTACAAAAACAACTTGAAAGACTTGGGAACCCGCCTAAATTGCTTGCTGGTAAAGCGTACGCTTCTTTTACAGAGTTGCTGCAAATGTGGTAGAGTTTGCGGCACGCCATTTGTATCTAGCCCTTGCCGGCATTGTTGCTATTGTTGTGGGATATATGGGAAAGAAGAGGTAAATGGTAAAATATCGTAGAGGTCTAGTATACTGATGAAGCACACCAGACAGAAATGTTCTTTTTGTGTGTGTCTCTAGGACATAAACACAAAGATTTTGGACATTTCTCACTTGAACCATATATACGCTAGAATAACCCCACCCCTGTTGCGATCAATACAGCTTTGTTATCCTCGTGTTGTTCTGCTTGGCGTATATGCGTTGGAGGTTTAACCGCCACTTATAGGGGTATATGCTGATAATGATGTAACTGCTGCTTATGCGAAACTGTACGGCGCTCTTGCTTTTGGGGTAGTATATTTCTGGGCGCGTGCTTGTGCATGTCTGTGGAATTTGTCTTCCTTTCGACCTTTGGTTCTTTTACCTTACGCACAGCGTTTACATCGACTTGTGTACCAGGGTTTACACTGACTGGTTCTATCAGGATATTATTGTTGTACCCTTTGACTTCACCAATATGAAGGTTCATGTCTCCAGGTAGCATATACACGCTCGCCATCAACACGAAGTTTACAGGTGTTCTTGCATACTTCAGCGCTTTTTGAAAGGTCGTTACATCTTTTTCAATATCCTCCACTCTCAACATCATAGATTTAAAGCTTTGTAATAGGATTTGTCTCGCTGTATAGTTATCTGCTCCAGAACCTAGCAAAGATGCATTTGCTTGTGCTTGTGAAGCAAGGATAAGCACAACATACACTCTTACAGACTCGTTAAGCTTTGTCAAGCCATCGGAAGTAAGTCCTTCGCTTGTAGGCGTATATATGTAGACTTAGGTTAGCTACAGATAGAAAGGTAGCTATCAACCGTGGGTTAAGGGAGCTTATGGGTCTGTCTGTACCTGCGATAGCAAGTTTTTGGCCTCGGGATATTACGATGGCTAGTATGATACGAATAAATACCTTTGTCTACATCAGCTGGATGACGAGCACTGCTTCCTGGATGGTAAAAAGTAAGATTCTAGCCATGCTCCTCATTAAAGAAGCAATCTGGGGTAATATGCTTACCTGGGCCTTTGATGCCCCTCTATACATACCTCTGAAAGGGTCGACAGATAGACTTGAGTTTATACTGACCGACGAATTTGATACTTATAAAAGTGTCGCTTTCCAGATGATCACTATGCACTATAAAGATGGAACATAAGCTATATCCGACATTGTCACCAAGTGCGCCGGAAGACGAGGGGGTCAAAAGCCAGGTCTTTAGATTGCGAAAGATCGAAGAGATTAAACAGTATTTTCGTAGGAAATTTAAAGAGCGTGATAGTCTGGAAAAAAAGTTTAAGATGTATGGTACGTGGGTTAGATGGAGCGATCACATACTACTAGGAGTTAGTGTCACCATCACCGGATGTTGGGTTGGTGCATTAGCAACAGGGCTTGATGCACTACTGTGTATTGCTATGGGTGGTATTACATTAGCCATGGGCGTAGGCCAAGCAGGTCTAAAGAACATCAGAACATCTAGAGGATCCGCCGCAATACGAGCCACAGGTTTTTGTAGATTTTATAAGCTACAAAATTACGGGCTGCCGCCTGCATAAGCTCACCAGCGCCATCCCCAGCGTTGTGAGTCGGCGTCCCCTGCATCTCCATAGGTCAGCATATAGCCGTCATAAAGTATACGTCGCGCGCGGGCTTTCGCAGCAAGTTGATTCGTGATTGCCTCTTTCTTTTTTGCTTTTTGCTTAAATTTTTCTGCTAAGCAATTTCTACACAAGGTACATAGTATGGCCCATCGGTTTGTGTCATCCATAATCTTGACTTTTTGGATAGCGGCCGCCAGGTCCTTCTTGCATATCTTTGATCTTCTTTTTATAGCCAGGCTTACGGCTTCGTTCATCATGTTTGTTTGTGTGTTGATGTCAGCACACAAATCCTAAATCATCACTCCCTGTAACCACGGGCTATCGCTCATACCGGGGTGAAATCTTCGTCATCCTCGTCGGAATCGCTAACAGAGCTGGCGCAGTGCATGGGGATTTCCTTGTACTTGCACTCTTCCAGGTAAGTCTGCGGGAACCACTTTTTTCCTTGCACATACACGCTTGAAATTTTCAGGATCAAGTTGGCTCCTCCACCTTTTTCCATTGATCTATATACTTTGCCAGCCCCCCCCCCCCCCCCCCCCCCCCCCCCCGACAATCGCCAAGGTCAAACGACATCGTTAATGCTGATCCTTCACTATACCAGGAGGCTCCATGCGAGTATATATTTTTGGGGGTCTTGATTAATAGCGGGGATATCTTGTGCTGGGTAAGATATCCAATCACATGTCTCGTGTCTTTGCCATTATTTGCAGGGATTGAATCGCTTAGTTTTAGGTTTTCAACGTTCATATCCTCAATATTGTAGACGGAAACATCGCTATAAAATTCTTTTGATTTGACGGTTTTGTTTCCAAATTGTAACATAGACATCCTCTTTTTTTGTATCTTTCTTGGCCCAACTAGAAAAAAAACCGGCGGGGGAAAAAAAAAAGAAAAAAAAAAAAAATCCCTTACATATGCAGCTGCCGCCGTTATAGGTGATGTGTTCCATATAACGTGGCCAGCAGATTACTTTGGCCTGTATCACAAGCCTGCACCCGCACCTACATCGATCATACACATTTAGTGCTCTTCCACAATCATCGCATTGTTGTTCGCTGTGCGTCATCGCTTTATTCTATGGATCACTTACAAGCCCAGAGAATGTCTAGCCCCACAATATTATAAGGTCTTTTTTTCTCATCCTTGGAATAGCCCCAACCGAAGGCCCTATTAGGATGATGGGCCATGGGTAATAGATCGCGATGTATCTTTCTGTTTATTGCGCCGAAGATACCCCGCATGCCATTCGCTGGTCTTGTCTTGATCTGGAACATATGCGAGGATCCAGGCCTCCGCCTCAACCGCCTCAACCGCATTATCGCACATACTTCCATTGATCCGCAACATACCTCAGCCTGTGGGATTTGCTTCAACAGCCTTGTTGCACATTGATTGAGTGCTGAGTCGATCAGGTACAATCGGGAGCACATACGGCTCTGCCTCAACAGCATTGTCGCACATTTCTTGTGTCTTGTACTGATTAGATATATATGCGAGGGCGCTGGCATCTCTCTTCACAACACCGTCGCACATCCCTTGGAAAATGAGTCGATACGGTACATACTCAATGTACCATGGCTTTGCCTCAACAGCATAGTTGCACATGTGTTTGATTTTAAACCTATCGGGAACCACTTCCAAAACGCGGGAATCCATCACAACAGCATCGTTGCACATTTCTTGGTTATGGAGAGATGATCCGGATCATTATAGAATGTTAGCGCGCTCATTTATTATATATTTTGAAACTGCCAACTAGGAAAAAATGTTTTATTGAACAAATTTTTTTTGAGTATGGATTTTACCTATACTTAAAACATATTTGCGCATGCGCAGTAAGGGTCACGTGACATTTTGCTGATGTTAGTAGTTTTGATAATTTATGATAATTTATGTGGATGACGTAAGAGGTTTTTGGGGGGTAGCTGCGGAGGGCGCTGGAAGTTGGGATTAAACCGGTGTTTAGTGTCACTGTACTTTGAGAGACTAACGCACATCCGACTACTGTATGGGTACAGTAGTCGGATGTGCGTTAGTACACAATAATAAGATCCAAGTGTACGATATTAATTTAGATTCAGTCCGCATTTTGTTTCTTCTACAAAATATATAATATGACGTTCCGATGGCAACTTCTTAGCACCTACGTACTAACCTTTTAGCGTCCAGATTTCTTTTTGTTAAGAACATTTCAAATGTTTTTTATGGAAGTTCTTGTAAAATCGATGGAAAAAAATCTCAAGGAGTATGGAGTTGAATTGTGCGCGAGGACTTAGATCCTTATATTTTTCTTTGTATACGTGGGACTTCAGCAAGTTTGTCTCGCAGGGGAACGTTAGCACAATGACTGTTGTGCATGTTCTCTCTGAATTACGATGTCTGATTGGCTTTCTGTTCATTTGGTCTGCTACTTCTGACCAAACTGCTGGGACAGGCGTATCCTTCAATGTCAGCGCATAATCTAAAAGAGTCAGAGGCAAAAGTTAGGATGTGGTTCATGATTGTTCTCAGGATAAGAGTTGTGTCTCCACTTGTATCTGTTTAAGGCGGCCTTCCAATTGTTGAATAAATGTAATTGGGTTTCTTTGCTTTCACAATGAATACAACTCGAGGTTTCTTTCAGCTCCCATCTTTAAAGGTTGGTACTATTGGAGAGGATGTAAGACAAAGTTCAAGATGTTATTTGGTAATGATCATGTTATTTTTTGCCATTCCGTGAGTTGCGCAGATTTTATCGACTTTACCTGAAAAACCTTTTGGTCGCGAGCATATTATTCGAATTTGTTATAAATGACATATAAATATCCATTTATGCTGCTGCCCATGTTTACGAGATCCACGTTTCAGTGATTTGATAAATGGAAATACGTAACGTTGGATAATCTCGATTTTATTAAAACATTTTATCTGAAGTTTGTCAAGTAATTCAACGTGTTGCGTAATTTCATTGCACAGTTTAATTTTGATTTCATTACAGTTGCCGACCTGGGTGCCAGCGAAAACTTACTGAGAAAAGATGTAAATGAATATGTCGTAGATCTTGTCGGTTTTCTTTCAATATTTCTACAAACTGCTCGACCAACTATTCATCTCAGTTCATAGAGAAATTGAAGTGGTAGGTGGTATTCGTTCTTTTCGAATGGTTAAAAATGGCTGGAATTCAACAGGTGGTATTCGTTTTTGTCGAATGGTTCCAAATGGCTGGAATTCAACAGGTGGTATTCGTTCTTTTCGAATGGTTACAAATGGCTGGAATTCAACAAGTGGTATTCGTTCTTTTCGAATGGTTACAAATGGCTGGAATTCAACAGGTGGTATTCGTTCTTTTCGAATGGTTACAAATGGCTGGAATTGATCACTCTTAGTCTTTTTCTTTTTAATACCGAACGAATGACATTTGTCCACGCGGATAATTAAGTCTGTCCACGTTGTCTATTTCAGAAAGATATTGCAGAGAAGCTGACTGTCACTTTCAAGCGCAGTCACAATGGCCGTATCGTCTGCAAATTGGAACCAGTCTTTTGGCGATAGACAGCCTTAAAATACGTAGCCCATGCATTTGATCTTGTCAGACTTAATGCTGTTGATTAACGTATTGACGAAAAGATTGAACAGTAGCGGCGATAAGCTGTCTCCCTGAAGCACTCTTCTTAAAACCTTTATTGGTGATGTCATGAAAGTGTCTGTTAGAATAAAGATATCATAATTCCGGATAAAATCAGTCTGATAATATCTTCCGACACATGATGTATTCTCAGCGTTTCTATGATAAGGCTATGGTTGACTTCACCAAACGCGTTTTTTAAATCTAACAAGGTGATAACACAGCTTAATCTTTAAAATCGCCTGGGGAGATAGAGAGATAGAGACAGCTCAGAGCCTGGACGCCTAAAACTTATCCAGGCTAAAGCTTAAATCCTCGTTTTGACAGATTTTTTTCTGAGAACGAGGCTAAAATGAGTTTTAAGCCAATAAGAATCCTAACAGTGCAACAAATTGTTTTATTATCCAATGAACAATACTTTATTTTAAAGTTTATATGCTATCGAAAGTTAAAGCTCGTGCAGTGTAGCATAATGAAGATCGTCTTATAATGCGCCATGATGTTATTAACGTTTCCCTTTAATAATTACGTCATTTCCTTCTGTACAATTTCGCAAGCACGTAGACTAAAGCTGTATTCAGCAGAACTAATTAATTATTCATGAATTTTAATTTAAAGAGGAATTGTTGAGGCTGAATATTTTTGGTGAAAGATAATGTATTATAGCTATAAAATCGTGACAAGTCACGATTTTATATCTTTTTCAGATTATTGCTAATGGCGGAAATCTTTAAGCCGCAGGGCTTCTTGTTTGCTTTAGTCTTACATTGTTATACAGTCGACGCTCGTTATCTCGAACTCCCAAGGGACCGAAAGAAAAGTTCGAGATAGCGAAAGTTCGAGATAACGAGCGTATTTCATGAAAAGTTCGAACTCAAGGGACCGAAGAAAAAGTTCGAGATAGAGAAAGTTCGAGATAACGGAGGTTCGAGATAATGAGCGTCGACTGTAATATGCCAGAGGCATTCGATATGCTTAACACAGCCTGATATACCTTCCCAAAATCCTTTTTGGAGATTGTGTAATCATTTTTAGAAATTACTGAAGTAAAAACTTTTGACAGAACAGTCGAGTAATTGGACGAACGTTTTCTGAGTTTTCCGAGTCACCTTTTTTTTAAGCAGGTAGTTATTCCGGATTTCCACACTCTACGAAGCAGGTACAGTTAATCCGGATTTCCACACTCTACGAAGCAGGTACAGTTATTCCGGATTTCCACACTCTACGAAGCAGGTACAGTTATTCCGGATTTCCACACTCTACGAAGCAGGTACAGTTATTCCGGATTTCCACACTCTACGAAGCAGGTACAGTTATTCCGGATTTCCACACTCTACGAAGCAGGTACAGTTATTCCGGATTTCCACACTCTACGAAGCAGGTACAGTTATTCCGGATTTCCACACTCTACGAAGCAGGTACAGTTATTCCGGATTTCCACACTCTACGAAGCAGGTACAGTTATTCCGGATTTCCACACTCTACGAAGCAGGTACAGTTATTCGGATTTCCACACTCTACGAAGCAGGTACAGTTATTCCGGATTTCCACACTCTACGAAGCAGGTACAGTTATTCCGGATTTCCACACTCTACGAAGCAGGTACAGTTATTCCGGATTTCCACACTCTACGAAGCAGGTACAGTTATTCCGGATTTCCACACTCTACGAAGCAGGTACAGTTATTCCGGATTTCCACACTCTACGAAGCAGGTACAGTTATTCCGGATTTCCACACTCTACGAAGCAGGTACAGTTATTCCGGATTTCCACACTCTACGAAAAGTCTTTTCTTTCCAAGCGGTCTGGATGATGTTGGCTAGACGGAAACGCAGAATGGAATTCTTTTTAAATGCTATTATACTAACTTAGTCGATGGGAGGTGCTGCGAAGGATTTCATTTTCTTAATGACCTTGGGGATTTCTGCGTAGGTTGGTGGTTTCATATCAAATCCTACAGTAGGATTTTTCCATGCTTTCATCCATGAACGAGGCTTAAAGCGTTTTCGTCGGTTCTTTCCAGACAGAATCTTTTGAAAATAGTTTTTGCAATCACTTTCATTAAATTTAGGCTTAATTTTCTCCGTTTCCGGTTCTAAAACTCTCTCACAATATTTCCAAAATTCTTTTCAGTACTCTGCCTGATGGTCAAAATCCTTTTGTCCCTTTTGCAATTTGAACTTTTTCCAAAGAAGTTTACTGACGTATTTGATCTCTTCCACAGGCTGGAAGACTTTTAATTGTCTCTTTAGTTCGTCCCCTGTCATTTCTACGTAATCGGTGGTAAATCTGTTTCTGTGCGTTTCGTTTACAACGTCATGATTTTCAGAAAAGTAATTGTAGATCGTATTTTGCGTGTCACTTATTTGTTTATCCTCATCTCAGATGTTATTGTTGCGATGTATACTCATTCTAAAGAACTCGTTAGCACACTCCCAGTCCTACTTCTATGTACTGCGGCAGAGATTGGCCTGTCACTAAATGCATCAAAAACAGAGAATGAGGCGATTACCTCAAAACCTTTACTTGCAATCTTCTTTGGAATATCTGTAGTTTAGTTAAAGTACTTAAAAACCAAAACATGAATTTTCACGTAGCAGGATAGAATGAGAGACTCCTCTTTTATCTCCCCAATTTTTGCTAGCAAGTCTTAAAGAAACTTTTTTTTAGATAAAACTTCGCGCAATAAAACCTTAATTTATTTGCGAAATTCACCAAAGGTAGCCGCTAGTCTTTTTCATTACTACGTTCTCAGCCTTCCCTCCGTAAATTAAATAAATTTGGTTGCACAACGCAAATTCTCGCAGTCTTAAGTTTTCTTGTTTTTTTCCCAGTCGTTACTAATTTCACTTTTTGCACCGTTCACAATATTATATTACATATCAATGACAAACCAAGTGCAGGTCTACAGTGATTTACATCGAATATATTATTAGTGTAATTAAAATGTACAAATTATTATGTTCAGAAGAAAACAAATATTATATCTACAACTATTTATGAAATATATAAATCATGATCATAGAAACTTATTATATTTTTAAAATATGCTCACGCTGTACTTTGGAAAATCTTAAAGGTAGCTTACAATGCGAACTTCCCTCAAAATAAACACCAAAATACACAAAACAAACAAAACAAACAAACAGGTCTTGCTGGGAATATACCATTTTGAATCCCGTCTTCAAGAAACCAGTTGTTATAAAAATTTTGAGATGACGATTATTAATTACTAGGTTTCAGTTTGAATGCAAACAATGCAAATGTAAAAATTAATTTTCACGAAATATTATGACTTGCGAAAATTAGTTCTCACAAAAATTAATTCTTTGGTACCTAAAGAGTCACAAGGGTCAATTTACATTACTAGCCAGTTATTACACAGATATATCACAATGTGCACCAGTAAAGCCTGGTTTACACACACAACTTCCTGTATAGCACACGCCATTACTTAGGCTACAGTTATCACATTTTATATTACCTTCGACCTTTACATAAAAATCCACTTCGATGCTTGGGTCGAAATTATACCACAACGGATCAGCGACATCAGTATTAGCGAGCATAAAGTTCGCAATATCTTCAATATCACTACCCTGTTTCCACGTGCTCGTAAATTTTATATTTCTAGCAAAAGTCACAGTACGGTTGCGAAGCACGCGCAACGATTTGTATAGAACTTCTCTCACATCACGTGAATTACTGGCAAATTTTTTGAATTCGTCTGGATTACCGTATATATAGCTCCCTTGGAAGCGTTTCTCTTTAAATAACACGAGCGGTTTCTCCTGAGTAGGGTAGGAATCGTTTGTTGGTCCTAAAATTTGAGTTATAGTAGCTCATACCAAACAAACAAACAAACAAACAAACAAACAAACAAACAAACAAACAAACAAACAAACAAACAAACAAACAAACAAACAAACAAACAAACAAACAAACAAACAAACAAACAAACAAACAAACAAACAAACAAACAAACAAACAAACAAACAAACAAACAAACAAACAAACAAACAAACAAACAAACAAACAAACAAACAAACAAACAAACAAACAAACAAACAAACAAACAAACAACAAACAAACAAACAAACAAACAAACAAACAAACAACAAACAACAAACAAACAAACAAACAAACAAACAAACAAACAAACAAACAACAAACAAACAAACAAACAAACAAACAAACAAACAAACAAACAAACAAACAAACAAACAAACAAACAAACAAACAAACAAACAAACAAACAAACAAACAAACAAACAAACAAACAAACAACAACAAACAAACAACAACAAACAAACAAACAAACAAACAAACAAACAAACAACAAACAAACAAACAAACAAACAAACAAACAAACAAACAAACAAACAAACAAACAAACAAACAAACAAACAAACAAACAAACAAACAAACAAACAAACAAACAAACAAACAAACAAACAAACAAACAAAAACAAACAAACAAAACAAACAAACAAACAAAAACAAACAAACAAACAAACAAACAAACAAACAAACAAACAACAAACAAACAAACAAACAAACAAACAAACAAACAAACAAACAAACAAACAAACAAACACAAACAAACAAACAAACAAACAAACAAACAAACAAACAAACAAACAAACAAACAAACAAACAAAACAAACAAACAAACAAACAACAAACAAACAAACAAACAAACAAACAAACAACAAACAAACAAACAAACAAACAAACAACAAACAAACAAACATTACGATTTCTTGGTCTTTGTTAAGAAACTATATGGCGCTAGTTTTCACTGAAGTGTTTTAGCGCATCATTGCTAACAATAGAGACATATCGGTAATAAAAAAAAGAGAAAATAGAAAAACAAAAAAATAAAAAATGAACAGAAAAAATAAATAAAATAAATAAATAAGTAAGTAATATGACCACCTACTTATATCACATTCAGTCCCTGAGTATCCCGGTGCACATTCGCATTTATCAGTCAACCCACACTGACCGAAATAACAGTTACCGCAATCTGGAATAACGCTCAAATCAGTGGGCGGCTCAATGCGAATGTAAAATGACATTACCCAATGCAACCATCCTGATGAAATGAAAATAGAAAATATGATTGATGCATTTGAAACGATAAATAAACACAAAAAAGGGATTTGAAATTCTGGTATACGCTTTTTGTGCATCAAGTAGGACGTTCAGGTATAGAGATTGGATTTTTACACAGAAATTAGATCAGGCGGAAACTTAAGTTAACCTCACTACAGAAAATTAACGAATCATAAAATCAAAATCTTAATTTTTTTGCTGCATTAATTTTAGCGTCCACGCCTATTAGACGGTAAATTAATTTTCCATGCGTGTTGATTTTAAGATCAAAGAGATTGAGTTTGATGTGACTATGCAATGTCTGGTGGATCCAAAAAATTGTCCATCTTGAAATATATCAATGCCAGATGTCAAGAAAATATATCAACATCAAACAGTTGGCAGGTTGTTGCTGCTACCAAGGCACTGAGGACTGCAAGAAATGGAAAACAAAAATAAGTATATAAAAATTTCGGCGCTCCGCTCGGATCCGATAATTTAGAAATCGTATCCAAGGCGCGCTAGAAACGAAGTGGGTTAGAATTCAGCTGCTTTTTGCTCCAGAATGACTATTCCCATCTACTACTGTTCTGATCCAGGTGGGGGACAGGGATAAAAATGATATTTTTATATTAACATTTGCGCCAGAGTTGAAATTCTAAGCTAAAGGTCTAGATAAAATGAAATATGCTGCTAAATCGGCACTAGAAAAATTGTTGGGCCCTTTATAATAGAAAAAAATAATCACGAAGAAGTAGACAAAGGTCAAAACTAAATTAATAGAGACTGCAACTGGTAGTGTTGTAACAACCTACCGTTTTGATGGCACTGCAGGTCTTGATGTCAGTTGGTACGTAAGGATATGTAAATGAGGATTACGTAAGGTTAAAAAGGAGGAATATACAGTCGCCCTCATTGTGATAGTAGAATTGAAAAAATTAGACCCGATCACAAGTGAGTACAAATATGACAACCATTATCTTCGTACATCCAAGATAAAATATTTACATGACGATCAATTTGATGATATTTTTGAGGAATTAGTACACCATATTCTCGACAGAATGGAAAAACTATGTGATTCTAATGGATCTGGTTGGATAATGTCAAGGATTGTAGGTATGGATGTGGAAATCAATGTATTTACACCATTAAGAGGATCAACTTATATCGAACTACCACAAAAACTAAAGACAACAAAAGCCGCAATAAAAGTTAAAAAGAATGACAACAAATGTTTTTATGTAGGCAATACTATCAGCACTTCATCCACAAAAGGATGCACAAAGACAAACAAAATACGAAAACTACCTCAACGGTCTCAACTGCAACGACAATGAATTTGCGGTAGTCATCAAAGACATAACTAAGTTTGAGCAACAGAACAATATAATGGCTAACGTGTTCGGTATGAAAGAATAATCTATTCATACGACTTACAGGCCACTAAGAAGCAATCAACCTTCTACTACTATCCGATGAACAAACCAGTCATTATTGTTGGATAAGAAGTTTCCAAGACTTGTATCATCACAGATAAATAACCACGGTACTGCAAAATTTGTATGCCGAAGCCTTATCCAAAGTTAATGTTTACTAACTTTAATAGGTCGATGCGAGTATCTTATGTGATATATGCTATCTACCACACCAAAAATTGATTCAAATCAAGAGGTGGATAGGGAGGGTTCATACACAACAAAGTACCAACATCACAAGCCATGCGGATTTTGCATCCACATCGAAGGTCTAACAAAGTACAAACAAATCCTCTAGCGCGGAGACGATGTTGCAGAGGTTTTAGTCGAAACTCTAGAGGTAACAGAATACATTGCTGATCGCAAGCACTTTGTACAGATTGACGATAACTCATCTAGCATGCGTAATACTGGTTTCGGTGTTCCTCAAGGATCAATACTTGGGCCAGTAATCTTCAACCTTTACGTCATCGACCTCCCTAATCATCTGAACGTATCCGGATCAATCCAATACGCCGATGATACGACGGTGTATGACCACTGCAAAGCCACACAAGTAGCAGAAAAGACTGGCGAGCTCGTAAAAGATTTACAAAACCTTATATCGTGGTCAATAAATTCCAACCTTGTTTTTTACAATAAAAAAACAAAAACTATGTTATTTAGCACAAGGCAACTTTCCCGAACCCACAACATCAAAAACGCTGATACCAAGCTTACATGCGATGATCATCTCCTGGAATCATCAGAGGAGCTCAGGGTCCTTGGAGTGACGTTTAACCAACATCTCGACTGGAAAATGCATATCAACTCTGTCGTAAAAAACTGCTTCGGTACTCTCAAATCATTGAAGCTCATAAAGCGACTGCTACCATTTTATTTAAAAAAACAGCTTGTAAACGCATTGGTTTTGTCTAAGCCGGACTATGGCAACTCGGTGTACATCGGCACGACTCCAGCGTACTTACTTAAAAGGCTTCAAAAGGTCCAAAATGCAGCGGCTGTTTTGTTTTACTGCCAGTGCTTGAGCGATACTGAACTTTTGAGCCATATGATCAAACATGCTAAAACCAAACAACGTCAAATAATGGTCACGCTTTGGGATCTCAAGAATGCATTTGGTGAAGTCGATCATGCTTTGCTGCTGAAAGTTTTGAGTTATCATCACATCCCTGTAGAGATCGAGCAGTTGATCAGTGACTATTATAAACACTATAGTATCACAGTTGGAACAGAATCGTTTACCACCGATCCTCTTCTCGTTGGAAAAGGTGTCCTTCAAGGAGATTTCTCGTTGGAAAAGGTGTCCTTCAAGGAGATTGCTTGAGCCCATTGTTATTTAATATGATTATCAACACCTTGATTCAGACCATCGATAATGAAAAGATTAGATGCATGGGGTACAACTTCTGCAACTCGTTATCCCCAAGAAATTGGTTCCAGATGATTCTGCTCTCGTTACATTGACCGAGAAAGATACTCAACTGGTACTAAATGTGTTTACGAAATAGTGCAAGTGGGCGAACCTAATTGTAAGAGTAGATAAATGTATAACTTTTGGTATTAAGAAGAATGGGTCATTATCAACCCAATTTAAGCCATATCTTCGTATATCTAACCAGATGGTACCAACAGTCAACATTGGTGGAAAATTTACATATCTAGAAAAAGACTTTTCTTTTGACATGAGTACGAATTCGTTGAAAAAAGAGCTTGTTCCAGAAATGAATAGATATTTTGATATTCTCAACCGTTTATCGTTGCATCCAAAGAATAAGTTGCTGATCATCTCGAGGTATATCTACAGCAAATTTCGTTGGCGTTTCTCAATTTACAACCTTTCAACAACCGGGGTTGTACAGAATCTTGATTCTATTGTTAAAGAATACACGAAACGTTGGCTCAGATTACCTCAAAGCGCAAATACTAGGCATTTATACCTACCAGTTAAACAACTGGGTATGAAATTTATGTTACCATCTGATTGTTACAATTCCAGCCAGTTAACAACATTTTGAAAGAATCAGTTAATCCTGAAATTTGTAACCTGTATCGATTAACCGCTGAGAAATACGTTGAAGCTGATACCCTGCTAAATCTTGATCAGCCCAAGAACCCAAAGGATAGACTTATTAACAAAACAGTTAAAAAAGTTTTGTCTGATATGAATGTGTTGAAAGAGCAAAATTCATTAATGAATCATGTTGCACAGGATTGTTCAGTTAGTGCTATCAGCCAATGGCAGCGTGTTTGTGAAAAGTTACCTCAAAATGTTTTTGTTTTTGTTAGAAAAGCAGTCATTCTACAATTGGCTAATAATACCAACCTTTTTCGTTGGAAAAAGACTCCATCAAATATATGTAGGTTGTGTAAAAGTAACAAACAAACACAATTACACATGTTCAACAAATGTTCGTTTGCGCTAAATAGCGGTAGATATACATGGCGTCACGATTCTATTCTATTCACGATTTGTCACTACCTAAAATCGTTAGAGAATTTGGGTTTTGAGTTATTTGCTGATCTTGATGGTTTCAGAAGTCCAGCTGAATTCTTTGATGGCCCACGTCGTGATATCTTATTAAAGATTGGCAACGAACTGAATGCCATTGAACTGTCTTGTTGTTATGAAAGTAACTTTACAAAAGCTTATGAATACAAAGTTAGACGCTATAATGTTTGTAAGAAGAATCCGGGACTTTTCGAACTTCTGCAGACAGTTTGGTTGCCTGGATGTAAAACGCATGATGAATAAAATTTCTGAGGTAGCGATAAGAAGCTCGTATTTTATCTATGTTAGGAGGAATAGTATGGTATGGGAAAACCCTTTCATACTAAAATCTTATTATTTTTTATTTTATTGATGATAATTTAGGTATGGTGGCCACAATTATTTCCAATAATTGTGAGAGAAACGTACTTATTTTAATTATTTTAATTGTACTTGATGTATAAATCATTAATTCTTCTTAAATACAAGTTGAAGTTTAAAAAATTATTATTAGAAACTAGCAAAAACAATATACCTAAACCACCTGAAACCTATAAAACCACTAGAAATGACCAAAGACGATTGGAAAAGATATTGGAATGAAGGCTGTCACATTTGCAAGAAAAGAATAGGGTACAGACGAGTTCCATTTAAGGTTCAGCCAGTGCATTCAATATGTATAACCAATGAAGATGAAAGATACAGACACCTCGAAAATAGATTGGAAGTAATGATATATTTCTGTTTCAATTTCTCATAATCAAAGGGAACATCATGACGAAACACAACAGTTATCGTAAACTCACCTTTGTTTAAATCATAAAAGGACGACTCAGGACGAGTTTTATTACGTGATACCGTTATGTCTACTGGGGTTCCATTACTATCAAAGGTATTTTCGATATTTTCGACGACTTGTAGTTAATTTTTTTCAACTAGTAATAAATTGTCAAGGTTTTCATCGAAGAATTTCAGTTAAATTTCATTCAAATACCCACTATTGCATTTTGCTTTATACTTTTTAGTGCCCCCTAATTCAGAATTGAGGCATACTCTCATCTTAATCTACATAAAATTGCGCTTCTAATGATACCAAATATGTTAATATAACAATTTATTCCAGGTTGACCTATATTTCAGGCTAATTTGACTAGACTATTAGCTTCAAAATCTATATTTTTGTTTATATCGCGCACATACCTTATAGACTTACTATTGCCCTTCGTAACTATACTCGAACTATATCCACAATGCACCCACAAACTAATACCACCGATATACTGCGAGACGATGGATCTAACCAACAACATAGCATCTTCTTTACTTATCGTATAATCCTTAACAGTCATACGAATAATCTCAGGACTTGCGTACCTTTTCACGGTATCCTCAATAAATTTAATATTAGGGTCTGGGGGATTATCCCCGACAATCCTCAACACAACTTCGGTATCTAAAGGAGTTGGGTTATCAGCAATAATCTTCTTGACACTACTTTCATCCATCCCCATCTCGCTAAAAACCTTCCTAACTAACTCGTCATCAATATCATATTCGTGATCAAAAACCACTCGACCGGAATAAATCAACATTTTATTACCTAAATATTTTTAGGAATAATCTTCTGCTTGACATGAAAATCCTTCATAAACATGGACGCACCAACAATTCCAACCAACTTGACAGGGTGACTGAAATCCACTTTACCTAAATTCGGTCCAGGACCTTAAAACGGCTCTTCAACAACATCGCATAACCAATACTTAATCCACTAACAACGGTGGCATGATAGAGGTCATTCTTAACTTCCTTAACTTCACTCATTTACATAGGGATTTTTTAAATCCATTTCATGAACTGGATTGGATTTTTCCTGTGTAGACTCTTGCACCACAACAGGTTTCGTCAACTTCACGTCAGGACTTTTCCTAAAATACCAAAAACCTCCATACAATAGCACAACCAGACAACCAGCGAAATAAATAATAAAAATTCTCCCTCTCATATTCTATCTCACTCTTCTCAATATGTTTCACACATCCTAATAACTTCTTCTTTCTCTTCCGATTAGACTCAGCAAGTTTCTTCCCCTGTTCCACCCTGTTCCACCCTTTTCAGATTCTTTTCCTTCTACGTCACTATTTCCTCCTTCTCCATTTTTATCACTCCGGTATTTTTTTCAAATAATGTTTCCCAGTTATAACACCAACACTTAAGGGTGCATGCTAGAAACCAAACCTACAATACAATTCACATGTAACTTTTTGCAAAGCTGCAATCTTGGTCAAAATATGTTGAGACAAGACAGCTAATTTCGCAGTTCTCCACTACAAGTAATTGCGTAGGCTATTTCTATATTAGATTCGCACATTTTGAACTTGTCAAATATTTGGTTAAGTCCAAATTCCTAAAATGTGCTAATTGTTGCTGACGTTAGCATGGTCATTTTTCACAATTTTCGGGGGCTTCGTTGGCTTATTTCGGTGTGCTGGCGTGCTAGAAAATGTGACTAGCAACTTTTCAACGCTATCTGCCTGGCCACGTGTGCGCAAAAGTAGCGACTTTGCAGCCTGCCGGCTGCAGAGCAGAGCATTGACTGTTTCACATTTTTGTCCATATTTGAAAAAACAGGAAAGAACTGCCTATTGTGCATTCAAAAAAGGATTACTTTCCAAATCATCCTCCAACTCGCTATCGCCCAAACCAAGAGTATTTGAAACAACACTTGAATACACTAACAAACAAATTTAAATACTCAGTCATTTAGCAACCAGCTAATCAACTACTGCACAGCAAAATCACAACTACCTAACCAACTAGCTACCAACAAATCACAACTACCTAACCAACTAGCTACCAACAAATCACAACTACCTAACCAACTAGCTACCAACAAATCACAACTACCTAACCAACTAGCTACCAACAAATCACAACTACCTAACCAACTAACTACCAACAAATCACAACTACCTAACCAACTAACTACCAACAAATCACAACTACCTAACCAACTAGATACCAACAAATCACAACTACCTAACCAACTAGCTACCAACAAATCACAACTACCTAACCAACTAGCTACCAACAAATCACAACTACCTAACCAACTAGATACCAACAAATCACAACTACCTAACCAACTAGCTACCAACAAATCACAACTACCTAACCAACTAGATACCAACAAATCACAACTACCTAACCAACTAGCTACCAACAAATCACAACTACCTAACCAACTAGCTACCAACAAATCACAACTACCTAACCAACTAGCTAGCCAACACAATTAGTACTATTGTGTTGGCTGTGGATGGTGATAGTAGCGGTGGTGGTGGTGGTGGTAATACTGGTTCTAAGAAGACTGTGAAGTTCGTTGCTGATCATTAATGGACGACATTTGCTGGTGTAGGAGGAATAGTTATAATTACCACCATGGTGTGAGTTATCTGATTGGAAAGGAAGGGATTACAGAATTGGTGGTTATCCATTAAGGGTGAGAGACTTACATAAACATCGGATATATGTGACGTCGAAGGACTTCTTTGATATTGAGTTCCCAATGTGTTTACGCATTATATTTCCAGTAGTACACATACTGGCCACCCATAGGGAGGATTTGAGGTTGTGGGGTAGTGAAAAGTACTTTGGTTATTGGTCTGTTCACCTTGGGTTTGCTATTTATTGTGCCTCTACGTGTTTAGGTGTTTCTGCCGAACAGTTAGAGAAAGGTACTGGGATGTTAAAATCTCTACACAGGTTTCATATTTATTATTATGTCAGGAGAATATTACACACTCTTTAGGTGAAGTTACCTGGTGAAAGTGGGTTTTCTCAATATTATAATGTTTGGTCGGGTGAGGGTTATAAAAGTGTTTGTGATGAACGTGGTGCTGATAGGAACGTGAATAATGGCCCTGAGAGGTCGTTTATGTATTGGGATAAGAATGGCCAGGGTGATTGGTTGGATAATTATATGTATTCGAGGTGTATAATTGATAGAAGTAGGGTTTGACGAGGAATGCTTGACCTTTGATTTCTGAAAGTGTGAGGGAATATTGTTATTTGTTGATCGTTAGTCAGGTTGGTGCAAAGAGGAGTGATGCGAGGCGGAGCTATCTTCAAAAACTTGAGGTTATTACTATAAGAGCCGTTGATATTGATGATGATATTAAGAGATATGAGAGTTTGTTGAAATATGTCAGGAGTAAAGTTGATTTTCCTTTGGCTTATGGAGTCAATATGTTGTTGTCGGATATGTTGTTCAGGCTTGGTGTTATTGAGGGTTATATTTATAGTACTAAACTTGCGGGGGTTACTATGAGGATTGGGAAGACTAATATTGAGGTCAATAGTAATCATGTGTCTAATAATCACGTTTCAAAGATGAATCATGATATTCCTGTCATAATGTTGATGTTGTTAGTAGTCATCACGTTCCCAAGGTAAACAGAACTTCGAATATTGGTGAAGAGCATGAAGAGGAGAAGACGGCGTTGGTTTTGTTGGGAGGTGGAGGAATTGGATTATTTTTGTTTTTAAGGAAATGCTGAGTGGAATAGCGATGATTGTTGGTTCTGCTGTGGTTAATGCTGTTGCTTTTAGTGGTGGTGGTGTGATTGCTTGGAGAGAGTTAGACCTGATAAGGCTTTGGAGAGACTTACAGATAGGCCAGGGATAAATTTAATCAGGAGAGGGCTGAAAGGATTGATGATTAAAGACTTTGAGGGGGGGGGGAGGGAGGCTAGGTATCCGAGCGAGGAACAGAGAGATTGTGTTTGTTGTTGGCGGAATTGGATTGTTGGGATATTATTTGTTGGGGAGGTAAATGTATGTGAGGATTACAGATATTAGTAAGAGTTGTGAGTTGGGTTAGAGTGTTGTTGGTGGTGGTAATGATATTGAGGTCGGGCTGGTTAGTGCAAGTTTTATTTTTTCGTGTTAATGTTCTTGTGGATGAGAGGGTTTCGTCTGGAGGAACATCTTGAAGGCAGAATTTTATACGATTAGTGATCTTATAGAACTTGTTGGGGGATTAATTTTGATAGGCAAAGAGGGAAGGTTAGTATTGATGATGATGTTGTTATGCCTAAATATGCGGAGATGGTGTAGTGGTAGCGCATTCGACTTGTACTCAAAGGTTTCAGGTTCGAGTTCCCACTCCGGGGCACTTTAAATGTAGTGTTGCCAGCCCATTTGGTGCCATATGCTGACCGCCAATCGGCTTGTTTGGCAGGCAAACAAGTTAGAGCAACGCTATACGTATCTCTAGCGGTAATGTAACATAGTTACAGTCGGAGAGAGGAAGAACCAGCCGTTACGATGGAATCCCCAAGGACGTTAAAACGTCCCGTTACTTACTTACTTACTTTGAGGAAAATGAATGTGAAATTTGATACGTTTGATGGTCTTAGGTCGTTGTCAATTAGATGGGAAGAGTTGAATAGTTGTGATAATTTAGTCGATGGTGTGAGGTGTATGGATTTATATACTTGGCATGTAGGTGGAGAAGAGATTCGGTATGGAAGCGCTGTGTATGTGGAACCTAAGAATATTTTGTATAAGAAGTTGGGATGGTCGTGTATTCATTGTTTGAATGTTAGTATTATAGACGGTAATAGAAATAAAATTAGCAAGGACTATCCTATCGATGACGCTACATTTTTTTCCATATTTTTATACGGACCTTTCTATACATGCAGCTGGCCAGACTCTTTTTACTCTTCACTATTCACAATTAGACGAACCATTTCTTTGCGTATCGAAAAAAGTTAAGTGTAGTTCAGTTGGGTTTGATCACAGGGCTAGGCTACGAGATTCCTTTGACTAGCGCGTGCTACTCTTAAACCCAACTTTGTTCCCCTTTACGGTCCAAGCTATAGAAAAAAGCAACAACCAACCAATACACACGCAACTTTTAGTGCCAAAACGTTGGAAATTTGTTAATATGATTTAAAAATAAACACTTTCAATTATTGCCGCAGTGGCCGGGTAGTTAAAAGTGACAATAATTTTTTTCTTCTCTTTTTCTCATTTTTTTGCTTTATGTTTCAGGAAACACATGTTAAGCCTCGGGATGAAAAAAATTATTCGCGACTTTCCGGTAAAATTCTAACAAAAAAAAAATTGACCCAAGTGAGGTTCGAACCTACGTCAAACACGGGAGGCGCTCAAAATTAGTGAAAAATCCCATTGTGGGACAGACACCTCAGCTCCTTATCAATATCTAGTCTCTACGAGTTAGATAATTTACCGATGCTGCGATATTGTACGATAGTGTTTTGAGGCACAAGACAGTGGTTGTTGATAAGGCTGATAATGTTTTGAATTTTTGTTTCAATACACTCTCTAGATCGTTGAAGGGTATATTCATTTTGTTTGAAGATGGAGATGGGTATGTTAGAGATAGTGAAAAGTTTTACAATGCTAAGATTAATAAGGTGAGCGTGACCGTAAAGGGTCATCCGAATCAATTGTTTAGTTTGGATCTTAGGAGTTATCATCAGTGGGAAGAGGTGAAGAAACATTTTGCTAGTGGTCGATTGCAGGAGTATGGAAATGTGCAGAAGGAAATGTTGTTGGGAGGAATTGTCATGGGTGGTTATTATACGAGTACGTTTGCGTTGTGGATTGATTTTAGAACTACTGAGAATGTTAAGCTTCATGAAAGTGGTAGAAGGGTGGAGAATGCTTCAGAAGGTGTTACTTTGCAAATAGAGAAGACAGTGGAGGGTAAGGGGAAGATGAATGCACATATGTTTTTGTATATGGATGCACAGATTAATATTAAGGGTGAAAAATTCTCAAATCTGTTGTATTAAAATGTTTGTAAAAGATCCTTCTACGGCGTTATTTGTGGGACCGACGGGTTGTGAAAAGACTAAATTGGATTTGTTGTGCGGTGAGTTTAGGGGTAATTTTGAATATATTGTGGTTTTGTGTTCTACTTTCAGGTGGAATAAGACTTATTTGGAAAGGAAGTGTTTGTGGACTGATGATTGTGTATTTTTAGTGGAACCCGGTGATAAGTTGTTTGAAGTTATTGGTTTTTTTAGTAGAGAATTGACAGGTTGTAAGGTTCTGTTTATTGCGGATGACGTTATTGCTGATGAAAAGTTGTATAAGAGGAGACAACCGTTGTTGGATTTGAGTATTAGTGGTAGACATAGGTTGCATTCTTTGTGTTTGTTGACCCAGATTTATTTAGCGATACCAAAAATATTCGACGTCAACAGATGCTTTTTTATTTTAATTCCCACCAAGGTTCCGATGTTAAAATGATTGACGAGGAGACTAGTGTAATTGAAGATTGGAGAGGTATTATTAGGAGGTTGAAAGAGAGTAAGACTCGTGTTTGTACATTAGGTTGGAGTATCCGGTTGGTTATACGTTCATTTAATAAATTTTGTAACGGTCGTATTTCGTCCGAATACGTTTACTTTCATGTCTTTGTGTTTTTCGAATTTTGGTATGTCCTCTAATATAACGGGGATCTGTATACCGTCAAAGTTTAGATTTTTAATGTGTTCCTTGTATTTTGATGGTCTTTGTGGGTCCTTGGGTTGTGGATGAAACGCTGATAGTATTGCGTACATTTGTTGTCATTGTTTATTACGGCCTTTGTTGCGTTTAGTTTTTGTGGTAGATCGATATAAGTTGAATCCATTTCTTTAGCTTATAATTTTTTCAACTCTGGCGCAAATATTATTATAAAAATATCATTATCATCCCTGTCCCCCACTTGGATCAGAACAAGTAGATAGGAATGGTCGACCAGGACACAAAAAGCAGCTGAATTCTAACTCACTTCGTTTCTAGCGCGCCTTGGATACGATTCCGAAATTATCGGATAATTTCAAAATTTTATCCAAAGTGCGCTAGAAACAAAGTGAGTTAGAATCAGCTGCTTTTTGCTCCAGGATTGACCATTCCTATCTACTAAATAAGAGCTAGCACTTCAACAAAACATGTACATTTTTTGGCACACTATTTTTTGCATACAACAATAGTGCAGGATAAGCAAACTTCTAGAAGGAAATAACAAAATATATTCACCTTTCGTTCCTTTTTTACGTTAGTACATTTTGTTACAGGAAAGGATGGAACTAAAAGTCTACACATTTCTGGGAGATGCTAAAGGGTCAGTCCACCTGTTTCTGAATTGGCGGGTTAGGTAACGTCATTACAAAACCTTTAAATCCCAATATCTCCTTAACCGTTCTTCAAAAACACAGGACTGATGCATAATATTAATCAGTGTTTCAAGCTCCACACAATGGAAGTTTTTTGTATGTTAATGGGACATGTATGACGTTATTAAAATGTATCTCCGTAATTGTGCGCTCAAATGGATTTTTCCGCAGACCATTCAACTAGTATTATTCTGCCATCCCTCCGGATATATCACCATGCTATAAAAATTTAAGAAGAAACAGCCTTACTTTGATACCATATGCCATTGTTTCCTTGCAGATCAGGATGATGAAATACAGATAAATTCATATTCGCTGTATCCTTCCAGTTGGAGACTGACTTGGTGAAGTCATTCCCACTAGGACAGCATGCTCTGAATGTAACGTTAAGTCCTGGTATCATTAGCATGGAACTCCATGTTAACCTTCGTCCTCGACCTGGGCGTGGTATGTTCTCAACCCACTTAATGAAATCATTTGCACGCAAACGCACAAACCTCCCAGATGGTGTGCAGTTATTGTAGTTAAAATTTTCAAATAGTACTGCTGGATACTCTGCCGTTGGTTGTGGATGGTCTAAAAATTATGGAGTTAATTTAACTAAATAATATTCTCAAATATGAAAAAGACTTCTCATAGGAAGCAGAATTCAGAAGTTTGAAGGGTTTTATTAAGATTCGCAAATATGCAAATTTTGAAATAAGCTTATTAAAAACAATACGCAAATTAAAAAAAAATCATTTGTTGTAGCATAATTGCAATGCGATAGCCAGGAGACCAAGCATAACTGTTCTTACAACCGGGAAAAACATATACATGCTCATACATATTTCTAGGAGAAGAACCATGTTGTAACAAATTGGAGCTAGAAATAAATCGGTTATTATATTATTATTATTATTATTATTATTATTATTAATAGTTAAGGTAGGAAAATTTACGCTGGGTCTCAAACGAATTTCCCGCGGTCAGAATACTGACCGCTCTTTTTGACTTATTACTTCTATTGTACTTTACTCTTGTAATCATTATCGGGGAATCCTTTGTGTTAAGTGCCGACTCACCCGAACAAATATAATTAATACTCGTACGATTTAAGAGGGTAAGATGTAACCACGCTGGCTTTGTGCTTATTGGTTGATTTTAATTAGGGTTTGCTCTGAGAATTTATTTTGTGTTAATTGGTAGATTTGAATTTTAAGGATTTGCTCTGGCATATTCGTTTGAGTCTATCTCGAACTCGCACGGAACCAAAAAATTTGTTCGAGATAGAGAAAGTTCGAGATAAAGAAAGGAAAATACCTTAGGCGGACCACAAAGGGACCGAGACTTTAGTTCGAGATAGAGAGAAGTTCGAGATAGAGAGTAGTCGAGATAGAGAGATTCCACTGTATATGTATTTCATTTTACAACTCATAACGGTATAAACAAATAAAATAAAATATAAAATAAAATACAAAATAGCATAAAAAGACAAAAGAACAACAAAATAAAAAATAGTATCAAATTTTACATATTCGTCGTCGTTGTACTAAGTTATACCAATTCCCTATGATAAATTTAACTTTGTCAATCAATTTGAAGTTTGCGATATCGATGATTCTTCTCATCAATGGCATTTCATTTGTGACTACAATGTCCATGGTGTTTAATCCCTGATCCGTGCACATACATACGACATTACTCAGGAGTGTTCCAGATAGTGGTTCTTCTTTCAGTTGTTCCAAAAGTCTCTTCTTTGATGTTCAGTTTTGTAGTGGACGAATGAAAAGTGCGATTTTGTTCTTCTCGCTCACAAGTTTAACTGATGCCAACTGGAACACCTCATGTAAAACATTGCAACTAAAGCGAGATACGTTAACAAGATTTAGAGCTAAACTTTAACTTCCAGCTTCTTTTGAATACTAGAGGAGAATGAACACAGTTCCATTCCATAAGTTAACTTCGGGATAATGATTGAGTTATACAGTGTGATGGACAAAAACGAACACCGGTGTTGATGAGTGTATTGACAGCAGCCCCCATTTCATTTATTTAAGTTTGATTAAGGTAAAGGTTGTTATTTCCAGATAAAACCAAGATGATGGAAGGAATCGGTATTGGAAATCTGGTTACCATTAACCGTAATGTATGTTTCTTCCGGAGGAGATTTCCCAGAATTCGGTCTTTTTGAACTTGAACTTTATTTTATGACGATAACCATAGTCAACACAATGGTTTATCATAGTTTGTAAGTCAAAATGTTACACTCATTAAAATTATGTCATTAACATAAGAAACAATACCTGCATATTCACCACAAAGCACTGTGATTTAATTTCCATAAGAAGATCTTCTGAATAGATGTTATAAAAGTATGGTGAAAGTAACGATGCTTGACGAACTACTTGAGACAGCTTAAAACGATACCTTAATATTTAATTGCAGCAGATCCACCAGAACAAAGATTGTCTAGACTGGTTCGCTTCCAGTGCGGGAGGTCTTGGGTTCAAACCCCGGCCGAGTCATGCCAGAGACTATAAAAGTGTGAATCTGTCTTTTCTGCTTAGTGCTCCGCATGAGAATAGGATTGATATCTTGGGCGGTTGTCTAGTTGCGCGATTGCTGTACTTGCACGACTTTCGTAACTCAAATAGGAGCTTTAAATGCATTAGGACCCCCTTTGCAGGACCCTCGTCCATAGCAGTAACAATAGGAACTGAAAAGGCTATCCTGGGTAAATAAATAAATAAATAAAATTTTTAAACATTGAATTCTTTATTAAAATTATAAATTTACAAGTAAAAGCCTTAAAATACACAAACGATTTTCTCTGGTAAACCAGGAATCGTCTTTTATAAGTTTCGAAAAAAAGACATTGCTAATTGCACGAATCAAAAGCTTTTTCTGCATCTAAACTGCATATGTATACCGGTGTGCTTTTACTGCCATAGCACTGAATTGTCTCTTTAACTAAGAATTCAGCATGCAAAGTTAATAAAGTTTCTTTAAATCCAAACTGAATGTCAGCAGCAGATTTTATGGAAGGATATTTCATAAAGATATAAGATTCGAGGATTTTTGTGAGAATAGGAGTAAGACTGATTCCATGATAGTCATTAGGATCACAGAGAGATTTTTTATAAGATTTTACCAATGGCACGATGATAGACGATGACAGTTGTTCTGAAATGTACTACCTAATGTTAGCTTTAAATTAGAGCTCCCCAATACCTAACACCTGTGAGTTATGTCCTTCCTCTTATTCTCTTAATTAGCTATATATATGTAGCTAACCAGCTATCCTAGTAGTCTTTGCTAGGAATATGGACCTAAATTATTTGACTTGAGCTTTCAGCGTGAATCATGGAAGATGTAACAAGCCACAAAAATCTTTAAAGGAACCTACTAGATATTTTAAGGATAGTTTGAGGACACTTTTATCCAGTATAAACAGTATAATTTTTTCACATTTTGTGCTACAGAGGACTCCATGCAATATGACACAAGAATTTTTATTTAGCATGTGGTAAGATGTGTGTGGTAGCTAAAGTGTGGTGAATTTTTCTAGAAGATCTGACTTATATATATAAACGTTTTGTTTTTAACATTTCCTGCTAAACTTTTGTGAAAGTACACCATGTAAAATACCGAAAGGACTGGCTTCTGTAAGTTCTTATCTTAAAAGGCTTTTTGACATTTTGTGTAAAAAATTGTATATACCGGTGTAACGGGGAATTAGGACTTCAGGGAATTAAGACCCATGAGTCCTAAATCCCTAGGGATTTTTGACTTGGGGAGTCTTAATACCCTAGTGAATTAGGAATCCATTGGGGAATTAGGACTCTACCAGAAATACGACTTGTTGTAATAATGAAGTCATATTTCACTTGTGAATTAGGACTTTTGTTTTGAAATAGATCATTCGAACTCCGAACTCAAGTTATTCGAATTTATATTTTGAAATTTAATTCACGTGGTTATAAAACCAGAACAAAATGATGCCATCTCAACGAAAACATTATGATTTTTCATCAATTGAAGATTTTATTGGAGATAGAGGCTATCCTGAAAATATCGACAAAGGAGAAAAGTCTAACTTCAGGAGAGGTACGTATTTACAAACATATTTTCTATATATATTTTTTTGTATATTCTTTTCGTAATTTTTCTATATAAAACGATGGTCTCCATTGAGTTGACTTTTATTTATGGATGGATGTAGTCGCATGGACCTGCCAAAACAAATTTTTGAAGCAAAATTACTTCGTTAAATTTGTCTGTATCTGGAATAACTTTTATTACAATAAAATTATATAAATCGGCCATTTGTAAGCAGTGTTTATTTTTGCGTGAAGTTTAAGAATATAGAAAGTAATACGGATTACATTAACGATGACCATGTCAGCATAACTGAAGAAGAAAATGATGCTGACGGTGATAATAACCTATTTAAACCGATGGACTTCGGCAAACCATCTCTAAACGACGAGCCAACCGAATCAACTAATCTATGGGATAAATAACCAGATGAAATCGTGGAAACCATATTATTAAACGCTATTTCCAGCTCTAAAAACCCAATACAAGAATACCATTCAATAATTCGAACATGCTCTAGGTTTCAAATCGTAAAACAAAAAGGAATACAACTGCTTCCACGTGTTTACATTCAGACGCATGAAGAATTCGAGCACTCTTATCGCCAAAATCTGATCAAGGTTAGTGTCAGAAAATTGACGAAAGTATTTGGTCAAAATAGCGGACTTATCTTAGACATATCAAATCTTATCAGCGAAAAGAAATGGAGATCAGCTTGGCTTATTCTTTGTAAAGAAAAGTATTCATGGTACATCGTATACAAAATTTACTGGAAAAATGTTGTTGAATCACTCTCTAAAGACGAAGATATCGCGTTCTGGTTACAAAATGAGTTTTATTACTTAAAAGAAGAAGATAAAAACATTTTGATATCTAAAGATGCTTGGCTTAACGATAACATAATGGACGCTGCCCAAAAACTTATATGCAAAGCTTTAGGCAAAATAGACCGCTTCCAGTCAGTGCTCAATTCACAAAAGAAAACAAATTATCCATTCAGAGCAGTTAGTAACGAGCACATACAGTTGCTACATGACGGAAACCAACATTGGCTACTCTCCTTTTGTTCCTGTGACCGTGTTCAAATTTGCGACAGCTTGAAAATCAAAGCTGGCCGGTATACACTGAGGAGTTTAAACGCACTCTATCGAAAATTCAAAGACACCTCAACTGGAAAACTTACAATGTCATTTCTTCCTGTTCAAAAGCAAGAAGACGGTTTCAACTGTGGCGTATTTGCCATTGCTTACGCAGCCGAAATTCTGGATGGGAAATCCTCCATTGAAGCTCGATTTGATGTGCAGCAGATGAAAAGCCATCTCATTTCGTGGTTAGTGGAGAAAGAATTGCGACCGTTTCCAAAAGTACAACGAAATAATTACCTTGAGCGAAATGACTTTCAATGGAACTATTTTTGGAATTTGTTGAAATATTATCGTTTCCATTGTTAATATTGTTTTTAAAGCACATTTTTATAGTTTTATACTTCTGCATGTATGTATACATACACCCAATACTAATATTGTATAAACATTTTGATATACAACTTATTTGTAATTTTGTTTGATTTCTTTTAAAAGATGATTTTTCTTTGAAAAAATTGTTTTATTCATTAACTTTACAAACCATTACCTTGGAGTCTTAATTCACCGATGCATTCCTAAATCACTAGGGAATTAGAACTGCCCAAGTCTTAAACACTAGGAAAAAATGACTGCAAATCCTAATTCACTAGGGAACTATGACTCTGGAGTCTTAATTCCCTGCTTCCTAATTCCCCATAACACCGGAGAGGATGACACGATTGTCCATTTATATCGTATATTTATATGTGTGTATTACAAAGTGTTTTTTTTTTCGAATTTAGTGTAAACTTTTGTGGAAACGGACCATATGCAATAAAAAAACTTATATTTGTAAAATTAGAATTTACACGTTGTAAGCCATTGGTGTTTTTATATTTTGTGTAAACTTTTATGGGGAAGGACTGTATGTGACATACCGAAATGACTGATTCTTCTCGATTTAAATTTGATGTTAAATTTTTGTCAGATTTCATGGCACATTGCAAAATATGAAAAGAACTGATTTTTGTTGATTAAGGTTTACCCTCACAAACCGTTCCTATTTACATTTGTTGGTTTAGAATTATATACTTATTGCAAACTGTTTTTCTTTGACATCTTAGATTAAAATACTGTTGTAGAGGGCATATGCAATATACCGAAATTAGTGAATTTTGCTGTTAACTGTTGATCTGATCACATTTTGTTTAAACTCTTGTGTCTTGGGTTTTGGATTAAACTATTGTGGTACAGTAGAGGGCATATGCAATATATATACCAGAATAATTAAATTTTGCAAATTCTTATTTTGTGTCTTTATTAATCGCTCAATATTTACACTTTTGTGGGAGAGGATGGTATGCAATAGACAGAAATAACTGATTTTAATTTTACAGATTGTGAGTTTTAAACCTTTCGGGTATATACTGAAATATACTGAAGGAACTGATTTTTATTGTTTTAGATGTTATGACTGAAACTGTTTTTCATTTGACATTATTTGATGCTCAACTTTTATATCGGAAAACCATATGCAATATACCAAAATAACTAATTTTTGCAGAATTAGTCTTCTTGAGATTTTATGTAAGATTTTATGGACACAATATGAAAATTGTTAAAGACTGTGTGACTGTATGCAATATTACTGAAATAAATGATTTTTGTTGATTTATAAATATTTCTCGCAACATTTTGGATTAAATTTTTTTGGTATAGGGCCATGTGCATTATAACAAAATAATGGAATTTTGCAAATTTTTATTTTATTGTTAACCGTATTTTTACATTTTGAGTAAACTTTTCTGGGAGACGACAGTGTGCAATAGAATGAAATAAGGGAATTTAGTTGATTTATTTTGCAAATATATAGTGGGTTTTAAAAATTTATAATGAAAATTTTGTGAAAAAAGTGGCATAAAATGAACTGAAGGTAGATTGTTGTTGTTTTATTGTTATGACTCAAATTGTATTTTTTCAACATTTCCTATTAACTTTGAGGCAGAACCATATACAATACTTTTTTGCCCAATTAGATTTTACACCTTTCAAGCTGTTATTTTTTATATTTTATGTCAACTTTTGTGATGGAAGACTGTATGAGATTTGACATTTTGTGAAGATTTTATGGGGTTTTTTAATTACATTTAATGTCAACATTTGGCAGGGTGACTATGCAAACTGATTTAGCTTTTTATTTATTTAGATATATATAGAAATTTTTATTTGACACATGGCAAACTGTAGGTTTTGGGAATTTGGTGATGACCTTTGTGCCAGACTTAATGAAAAATGTTAAAATAACATTTTTAGTGATTTAAATTTTATGGGTGGGACGTATTTTGAAATGTTTTTTTGAAATTTAATTTCTGATTTACTTTTCGCAAGTAATTTTAGTAATTTAGCTTTTAAATGTCACATACCTTAAGGGAAGAAATTTTTGTGATTTAATTTAATTCGAGAATCAAAAAAAAAGATTTTTCGCGAGAATTTAATTTTGCGAATTACCAAAAATCAAATTATTGGTGGTCATTTATTTTCGCGATTTCAGAGAAATCCAAATTTTGAAAAAAGTAAGTTTAGGAATTTCCCATTATAATCATTCAAGCGTGAATGACAGTAAAAGGAAGCTTTTGCTATTACAATCTAACATCAAAATATGATTTTTTTTGCAGGAATTTAATTTTCTTTTGCGAACTACAGAAAATCAAATTTTTCGCAAGAATTTAATTTCGCGAATTTAAAAAATTCGGATTTTTCACGAGAATTTAATTTCGCGAATTCGAGGATAATTCGAAAAATTTGGGAAATTTTCTTCCTGCAAAAATTTCTTTCCTTAATAAGGTATATACTACAGTTGTTGGACACTCTCACTTGTTGAAAGAATTTTGAGTTGTTATTTTTTAGATGCGCGTGCTTAGGTTGTAATATTAAGGCAGATTGTAAAATTCACACTGCTGTGTTGTATGCTTTTTGATGTATGTATCTCTGTGGCATGGATTAAAAGAGAAATACAGTGGATTCTTCCCCGAGGATACAGCTATTTTTTTTTATAAAACTGGTTGGTTAACAATAGTGACATAAACAATGTTGTCATTTTTTCCATGGGGTCGTCTACAAATTTCGTATGATATTTTATACGAATATATACGAATTTAATTGCTTTTAATTCGTATAAAAATCGTATACAATTCGTATAGTGTTAAATAGTTATACGATTTTTAAAAAATCTAATACGAATTTTATACGATTTTCATACGAATTGTCATACGAATTATATTCTCTTTTATACGATTTTCATACGAATTGTCATACGAATTATATTCTCTTTCATACGAATTGTCATACGAATTATATTCTCTTTTATACGAATTTTCATACGAATTTTCATACGAATTATACTCTTTTATTTATACGAATTGTCATACGAATTATATTCTCTTTTATACGAATTTTCATACGAATTATTAAGATTTTGCAATACGAATTGCGATACGAATTTTTAAAATGCGATCTAAAAAAGCTTTTCTATCGCCGTTTTTCGTTTTTAAACTTTTAAAATGCGATCTAAAAAAACATTTCTATCGCCGTTTTTCGTTTTTAAACTTTTAAAATGCGATCTAAAAAAGCTTTTCTATAGCGGTTTTTCGTTTTTAAACTTTTAAAATGCGATCTAAAAAAACATTTCTATCGCTGCTTTTCGTTTTTAAACTTTTAAAATGCGATCTAAAAAACATTTCTATCGCCGTTTTTCGTTTTTAAACTTTTAAAATGCGATCTAAAAAAGCTTTTCTATAGCGGTTTTTCGTTTTTAAACTTTTAAAATGCGATCTAAAAAAACATTTCTATCGCCGTTTTTCGTTTTTAAACTTTTAAAATGCGATCTAAAAAAGCTTTTCTATAGCGGTTTTTCGTTTTTAAACTTTTAAAATGCGATCTAAAAAAACATTTCTATCGCTGCTTTTCGTTTTTAAACTTTTAAAATGCGATCTAAAAAACATTTCTATCGCCGTTTTTCGTTTTTAAACTTTTAAAATGCGATCTAAAAAAACATTTCTATCGCCGTTTTTCGTTTTTAAACTTTTAAAATGCGATCTAAAAAAGCTTTTCTATAGCGGTTTTTCGTTTTTAAACTTTTAAAATGCGATCTAAAAAAACATTTCTATCGCCGTTTTTCGTTTTTAAACTTTTAAAATGCGATCTAAAAAAGCTTTTCTATAGCGGTTTTTCGTTTTTAAACTTTTAAAATGCGATCTAAAAAAACATTTCTATCGCTGCTTTTCGTTTTTAAACTTTTAAAATGCGATCTAAAAAACATTTCTATCGCCGTTTTTCGTTTTTAAACTTTTAAAATGCGATCTAAAAAAACATTTCTATCGCCGTTTTTCGTTTTTAAACTTTTAAAATGCGATCTAAAAAAGCTTTTCTATAGCGGTTTTTCGTTTTTAAACTTTTAAAATGCGATCTGAAAAAGCTTTTCTATAGCGGTTTTTCGTTTTTAAACTTTTAAAATGCGATCTAAAAAAACATTTCTATCGCTGCTTTTCGTTTTAAAACTTTTAAAATGCGATCTAAAAAACATTTCTATCGCTGCTTTTCGTTTTTAAACTTTTAAAATGCGATCTAAAAAAACATTTCTATCGCTGCTTTTCGTTTTTAAACTTTTAAAATGCGATCTAAAAAAACATTTCTATCGCGGCTTTTCGTTTTTAAACTTTTAAAATGCGATCTAAAAAAACATTTCTATCGCTGCTTTTCGTTTTTAAACTTTTAAAATGCGATCTAAAAAAACATTTCTATCGCCGTTTTTCGTTTTTAAACTTTTAAAATGCGATCTAAAAAAGCTTTTCTATAGCGGTTTTTCGTTTTTAAACTTTTAAAATGCGATCTAAAAAAACATTTCTATCGCCGTTTTTCGTTTTTAAACTTTTAAAATGCGATCTAAAAAACATTTCTATCGCGGCTTTTCGTTTTTAAACTTTTAAAATGCGATCTAAAAAAACATTTCCATCGCCGTTTTTCGTTTTTAAACTTTTAAAATGCGATCTAAAAAAGCTTTTCTATAGCGGTTTTTCGTTTTTAAACTTTTAAAATGCGATCTAAAAACACATTTCTATCGCCGTTTTTCGTTTTTAAACTTTTAAAATGCGATCTAAAAAAACACTTCTATCGCCGTTTTTCGTTTTTAAACTTTTAAAATGCGATCTAAAAAAACATTTCTATCGCCGTTTTTCGTTTTTAAACTTTTAAAGTGCGATCTAAAAAAACATTTCTATCGCTGCTTTTCGTTTTTAAACTTTTAAAATGCGATCTAAAAAAACATTTCTATCGCTGTTTTTCGTTTTTAAACTTTTAAATGCGATCTAAAAAAACACTTCTATCGCCGTTTTTCGTTTATAAACTTTTAAAATGCGATCTAAAAAAGCTTTTCTATAGCGGTTTTTCGTTTTTAAACTTTTAAAATGCGATCTAAAAAAACATTTCCATCGCCGTTTTTCGTTTTTAAACTTTTAAAATGCGATCTAAAAAAGCTTTTCTATAGCGGTGTTTCGTTTTTAAACTTTTAAAATGCGATCTAAAAAAACACTTCTATCGCCGTTTTTCGTTTTTAAACTTTTAAAATGCGATCTAAAAAAACATTTCTATCGCCGTTTTTCGTTTTTAAACTTTTAAAATGCGATCTAAAAAAACATTTCTATCGCTGCTTTTCGTTTTTAAACTTTTAAAATGCGATCTAAAAAAACATTTCTATCGCTGTTTTTCGTTTTTAAACTTTTAAAATGCGATCTAAAAAAACACTTCTATCGCCGTTTTTCGTTTATAAACGTTTAAAATGCGATCTAAAAAAGCTTTTCTATAGCGGTTTTTCGTGTTTAAACTTTTAAAATGCGATCTAAAAAAACACTTCTATCGCCGTTTTTCGTTTTTAAACTTTTAAAATGCGATCTAAAAAAACATTTCTATCGCCGTTTTTCGTTTTTAAACTTTTAAAATGCGATCTAAAAAAACATTTCTATCGCTGCTTTTCGTTTTTAAACTTTTAAAATGCGATCTAAAAAAACATTTCTATCGCTGTTTTTCGTTTTTAAACTTTTAAAATGCGATCTAAAAAAACACTTCTATCGCCGTTTTTCGTTTATAAACGTTTAAAATGCGATCTAAAAAAGCTTTTCTATAGCGGTTTTTCGTGTTTAAACTTTTAAAATGCGATCTAAAAAAACACTTCTATCGCCGTTTTTCGTTTTTAAACTTTTAAAATGCGATCTAAAAAAACATTTCTATCGCCGTTTTTCGTTTTTAAACTTTTAAAATGCGATCTAAAAAAGCTTTTCTATAGCGGTTTTTCGTTTTTAAACTTTTAAAATGCGATCTAAAAAAACATTTCTATCGCCGTTTTTCGTTTTTAAACTTTTAAAATGCGATCTAAAAAACATTTCTATCGCTGTTTTTAACTCATAGCTACCCATTTTTTTCAAGTCATACGAATTTAATTTAAAACTCATACGAATTTTTTTAAACTCATACGAATTTAATTTAAAACTCATACGAATTTATCTCATACGAATTTTTTTAAACTCATACGAATTTAATTTAAAACTCATACGAATTTAATTTAAAACTCATACGAATTTAATTTAAAACTCATACGAATTTAATTAAAAACTCATACGAATTTTATACGATTTTAGAAAAATTTCATACGAATTTAATTACTGTATGGCAAAAGAAAATTCGTATAGCATATACGAATTTTTTTGATACGAATTGCTACGAATTTTGTAGATGACCCCTAAGTATAAAAAAGATTTGTATGGTAGAAGACTTGTATGGTAGAAATAAAAACAAAACATAAACCCATAAAAAAAATCTAGCCTACACTGCTATTACAAATTTTATGAAAAACGTTAACATAACAACATTCGCAAAACATATTTGTATCACCTACTAAAAACAGCTTAAATTTAATAAACTCAGAAAAAAAAATACACCTATAGATAGCGAACAAGTTAAAATAAGCCTGAGAGTGAAATATTCTTACTTGATGTGTCGCAAGTATATGTTATGTTTTCGTTGAACACTTCAGTAGCTCTTCGAACTCGATGATTTGTATGGGTTTCAGTACCATCAAAATCATACTGAATTGGTTTGTAGGCATCCTATAAAAGACAGTTGTTTTATAACGTTACTGCAATCAAACTAACTAGAACCAACTAAAATAAGTCTGTCCACAATAAAAGAAAAGGCAGCAATTTTGTCAAATAATACTTTCTGTTTCTACTGCGCTCCATAATGATTGCACACAAGTCAAATATTTCAACATAATTTTGACAAAATAAAAATAAAGTATATGCATTTTATTACAATACAAGTGAAACCAAGGCTGGTAGGATAAAACATTTGCAAAGAGCAAAATATTAATCTTTACTTTGGTGTGCATGTTTAAGACTTAGGCAGAGATTGTTGTTTGTTTAAGTTTATAGGTTAAGACAAAAATTGAAAAGTTCTATTCTCAGAGGGAGCAAAAAATGATTTTTATGTGCCATCATTTGTGCAAGAAGCAATACAAATTAACACGAAAACAGTAGTTAATAATGCAATTCCTGTGGAAGGGGAAATCAGTGTTAAATTAAATATTTCTTCTTTCGTTATTTGAAACAAATATTTTTTCTAAAGTAATGTTACTTTATATTTTAAAAAATAAAATATCACATTTCACGAAGAAAATTTAACTTTAGATACACCTAACGAAATTTTCTGCAAACATTGCTTTTAAATTTATGTGGAATTTAGTAGAAATAATTAATTTTGATCCCATAATCAAAACCATGGCAAATTAAACCTTGTAACTATACAAATCTACACTGTATTATTGGCAAGATCGTTTGAAGTACAATTTTTTTAGGTTTCTTCCATGTAAAACTGTTAAATGATTTTAACTTGTAAAACAAATTGTGCGCCACTGAACTGAAAAATTTTCTGAATTTATTTGATATAATTTTTGCGTCCTGTGTTGGTTCGTTGTTTATTGTGAAGGTTTTGGTGATACGATTGTTCTGTGATTTTGTTGGAAATATTTTATTTAGAGATTTCCAGAACATATTGGGATTATTGATGTTTTCATGTAATAATTTTCGACTGTAATTTTGCCTCGATCATTTAATTGAGTTTTTACCTTTGTTACGTTGTCGTTTGTAATTTAAGTGATCTTCATCTCGCATTGTTTTTCAATATTTAAAAAGTAAAGTATACTGATACGTTTCATTATGTAAGGTACATGTTTGTCCAATACGGCACCAACGATGTTGTTAAAGGCAATAGTCGATGCGTCAACGGATGTCGCCTTGTAGACCCCTGACCAATCAGAGTCATCCAGATTTTTAATTTTTTTATGACGTCATAGTTTTTGTAATCTCTAACTTTCAATGTTTTGGGGCTGTCTTAATTTGGCATGCTTTACGAATAAAACCAACAAGTTCATGGTCACTAAAATCTTTTGGAAATACTTTTGTTGTTGTTATATTAAATGGTACGTTTGTGAATACTAGATCTATGACTGATTTACGTTGTTCTGCTATTCTTGTAGGTGTCGTAACATGCTGCTTCAGGGAATACAAACTGAACATTGACTTTAATTCCTTGCTATCAGTATTGCTTTTGATATAACAGTTGAAATCCCCTGAAAAAACATTTTCGACATTTTTGCATCTCTCCAGTAGCATTTTCTGCCAATGAATTATAGTTATTTTGTTCAAAGGCTCAATTTTAATTTCAGATTTTTTACTCCTATCAAACTAAACCAGTGTGTTATTTACTATGTTAATACCCCGAAGTACATGTTGATTACCTTAAAGAGTAGCTTTTTTCACAAGATCGCATATTAAATTGTTTTTTTAAGCTAAAACTTTTAAAATATACATCATTCGAAATTAGAAACAATTTTCGAGGTTGGTTTGGCATTTTACCTAAGCTGCCATATTTGTTTTGACTAAAGATCTATTTATATTTTACTAGTCATCTCTGAAATATGAAGCTCTAACTCTCAGCAAACCTTCAGATTTTAGGGCCAGCAGAAGATACCACAATTTTTGGCATTTTTTTCATACAAACTATGTAAAAACCGAAAAATATGTTAAATATCTTTATTTAACTATCAAAAACTTCGGACAGAATGTGAAAATTCGCTCTAGAGCTAAAGGTATTGAATTTTAAGTAAATAGTGGTATTTCGGAATTTTTTATCTTCATTCCTGAAGATCTATAAATAAGCATCAATAGCCAATTTACCCTATGTGGTCCTTCTTTTCTTGCCCACTAGGATGCACTCGCACTTTATAAAAATTTGTAGCTCATTTATTGAACGCAAAACAAACCCCTAATAATATGACACTAGACAGGCAAGAAAATGTTTTTAAGAAAAACATATTATTGCCATGCTCTCCTCCACAAATTGTCCTTGTTAATTTGCACATCACAGAATTGAGAATTAATTTACAGGACTAACTAGCGTACAACGGTAAAATTTCGCTACTTTTTACGAAAAACATTACTTTGTTTTTTGTGCTGAAATAGTACCTATGGCGAAATTGTACCTCTGTACACTAAAGGCATTTCGGCCACTTCCGCTCAACTCTGTCCATATAATTACCCTGTTTATCTTGAAGAGTGTTAAAGAAGCCAAGGGAAAGTACAGGCCCCGTCGTAAAGTCTGGAAGCTGAAGGAAGAGATTGTAGCAAGACAATTTAGTGCAAAAGTTCAGCAGTTAGCCCACAATGGTCAATGTGATAGTGACAATGTTGAAAGTACTTGGACTACTTTGAAGAATTGTCTTCTAGAAGCTTCTGATGATACCTGTGGGTGGACGAAAGGACCAGCTAGACATAGACAAACCTGGTGGTGGAATAATGAGGTTGACCAGTGTATAAAGGAAAAGAGGAAACTTTGGAAAGAGTGGAAGTCAGGTGGTAGTAAAAATATTTACTTAGAAGCTAAGCGTCGTGCTCGTACAGCAGTGTATAAGGCAAAATCAGAAGCAGAGAGAAACAGATTTGCAGATGTGTTAAGAAGGGAAGACCAGCGCAATGAGGTATTCAAGATAGCAAAGCAAATGAAGAAGACTAATCAAGATGTTGTAGGTGAGAAGTGTATACGTAATGATGAAGGTGTTTTGGCTAGCACAGTGGAGGAGAAAAGGGTAGCTTGGAAGAATTATTATCAGAGGTTGCTTAACACTGAGTTTGATTGGGATGAGGATAATTTGTCTGATGTTGATGTTGTAGAAGGGCCAGCTATGCAGATCAAGACAGAATGGGTAGTGGAGGCTATTAGTAAATTGAAGATTGGCAAGGCTGCAGGAGTATCAGGTATTGTTGCAGAGATGGTAAAAGCATCTGGATATATTGGAGTTGAGCTTATTACAAGTCTTGCTAATCAGATTATAAAGGATGGCGCTATTCCGAGTGAGTGGCAGTCGAGTGTAATAGTGAATTGTTTCAAGGGCAAGGGTGATGCATTAGAAAGAGGTAACTATAGAGGTTTGAAGTTGGTTGATCAAGTGATGAAAGTTATTGAACGAGTGATTGATAAGTTACTTAGAGAAAGAATTGATATAGATAAGATGCAATTTGGTTTTGTTCCAGGGCGTGGCACTACAGATGCAATATTTTTACTCAGACAGCTTCAGGAAAAGTATTTAGGAAAGAGAAAGAATCTCTATTTTGCCTTTGTAGATTTAGAGAAAGCTTTTGATAGAGTGCCACGTAAAGTTATTTGGTGGGCTATGAGAAAATTAGGTGTGGATGAGTGGCTAGTTACGATGGTACAGTCTATGTACAGCAATGCTAGAAGTCGTGTCGGGATTAACGATTCACTTAGTGATGAATTCAGTGTAAATGTTGGTGTACATCAGGGTTCTGTACTTAGTCCTTTGTTGTTTGTTCTAGTCTTAGAAGCGCTGTCGATGGAGTTCAGAACAGGTTGTCCATGGGAGTTATTGTATGCAGATGATTTAGTTCTCGTGGCAGAGTCGATGGAAGAATTAGTTGAAAAGTTTGAGAAGTGGAAGAAAGGACTAGAAGAGAAAGGGCTAAAGGTGAACACAGCAAAGTCTAAAGTCATGATTAGTAGCATTGCAGCCAAGTGTGACCTTGTAGTTGGAAAGTGGCCTTGTGGAGTTTGCAGGAAAGGGGTTGGTAGTAACTCAATTTTTTGTCAGACTTGCAAGCATTGGGTACATAAGAAGTGCAGTAGTATTGGTGGAAGGTTAAGAGCTGACATTCAGTTTGTATGCAAGCGTTGCAAAGGTGAGATTATAGAGAATGAAGTATTTCCAGCTTTAATGATGTACAACAGTGGCTCGTTAGAGATAGTTGAGAACTTCTGTTACTTAGGTGATATGTTGGGCAGTGAAGGGGGTGTTGGAAGAAGTGTTACTTGCAGGATAGGTTCTGCTTGGAAAAAGTTCAGAGAGTTACTTCCTTTGTTGACCAGCAGAGTCTTGTCAATTGAGGTAAAAGGTAGGTTGTATGAGGCCTGTGTAAGAAGTGTTATGTTGTACGGTAGTGAGACATGGGCAGTGAAGCAGGAAGATCTTGACCGTTTAGAAAGGAATGATATGAGAATGGTTAGGTGGATGTGTAACGCCAGTCTGAGAGACAGAAAGAGTTCAGATGAGCTAAGAAGCAGGCTAAGTATCCGTAGAATTAAAGATGTTATCCAGATAAGAAGATTGAATTGGCTGGGGCACTTGGAAAGAATGGAGGAGGATAATTGGGTAAGAAAGTGTAGAGACTTGATAGTTCCTGGGGCAAAGCCCAGAGGCAGACCGAGAAAGACTTGGCAGGAGGTTATAAGGACAGACTTGATACAGCGGAAGTTGAGTTTAGATCTAACACAGTCTAGATCAGATTGGAAGAGGGTCATTAATATACCCCGTCCAACCCATGCTAGCATGGAAAACGGACGTTAAGCCGAGAATGATGATGATGATGATGATGGCATTTTTATGGCGCACCGAAACAACTTTATTTGTATCATTTTATAATAATATCTTGCTATTATTTATAAAACTACTATTCCAATATAATTATATTCTAAGGTTTTGTAATACAACAATACAGTAACAGTTCTACTTTGGTCTATATACAGCATGATAACGTGATTAGCCACTAATTCTCCCAAACCACATGCATAGTAACGTCAGATGTTGCACAACCAGAATGATGAAGAGGTAGCCTGATCCCAGCCTTGAGTGAGAGACCAAGTGGTACATAGACTTTAAGAAAGTTGGGCGAAAAACAACCTGTTGAAATGAAGATAGGCTTTGCTTGACCATGTCCCAAGGATTTGAATGGTACTGTCTTAAACACCTGCTGATGCAGCTGCTGAAGCACCACCAATATGAAACGAGTGTGTATTAATATCCGAGGTAGGCTACAACGTAGTAACTGAACTATGTCTGTCTGAGTCAGGAACGTGAAATTCTGAAAGGTAAATAGTGGCCATCCAGGACCTAGATGAATCGCCAAAAACTACATCATTGCCTACACTGAGCATGCATACGTGTTAGCTTCAATCCTCACCTGGCACCCTGTGCGAAAAAGATATGTCTTTGATGAACGCAAGACAATGCCAAAGACGTTGCTGCCTGGAGCAGGATCGTTTGGTGTGAACTGTAAAAATCATATTCTGAAGTGAATTAAACACAGGTGATGATAATTAGGAGGCAAGCGACGTGACTGGGAGAAGGAAGCACCTTGAACTCGTTAATGCCATGAGTGAATGGAACTGTAAGCCAGGTAAATACACACAAATGATAGAATGATAAACTGTCTAGGCCAACTCGGGACATAGTGGATAGATCTTCTTCTGACAGAGGCCAAAGCTTATGTGACTAGTATAACAAAAATGTTCATAAGAGCGAAGGCCAACAGCATATGATGATTTAGTAGCTGGACCAATGCCTGAGAGGGGCTGAAGGAAACAGTTGTTTGAAGCATTGAACCTGTAATCGAGAAAGTACATCAGCTGCCAAATTAATATGACCGGGAATGTGTTGAAGAAAAATAACAATGCTTAGTTAAGCCGTAAAGGAGAACATTATGTCTAATCAAGGTCATATCTCCTTGTCTTGACAGGTACCAGTTTTTCAAACTTGAACTATGGATGCATTGTCAGTATAGAGTATAACTTGTTGATTGTGCCACTCAGAACCCCATGGCAAGACTGTTGCGACAACTGCAAAGAGTTCATGAACATTGATGTGAAAATGACACATTGACTTAGGCCAAGGTGAGTAAAACCAGTGATGTTTATAGACAGCTACAAAGCCCAAACACGAGGCATCTGTGTACAAGCATAAAGAAGCTGCTGTCAATGGAATTCTGAATAAGGCAGACACCATTCCAATCAGGCAGAAACTCCAACCACCATTAAATGTCTGCCAGAGTTCAGCATTAAAATAAATGTGGTGATTCAAGCAAGAAACTGAGGTAGACAAATCGATCAACCGTTGCAAAAATATTCTACCAGGCTTGACAACCGGAGAGGCAAAAAACTATGAATCAATCAAAGAAAACAGCTTAGTGCATTTTTTCCTATTACACCAATAGATTATCCTGTAACTGTGTATATTACTCTGTTACTAAACGATTGATTTGCTGAGATGCATCAATCTCGATACCTAGATAATGTTAGCGTCTGTAAGGTCCAACCGTTTTTGTCTTCAGCCAAGGGAACTCCTGCTCTAAAGCATAAGGACCGAATAGAATGTAGATGTCCTGCAACCTTGCCACACACCAAAAAATCGTCAAGATAATGTATAACCGATGGGATTCCCATTGGAATACTGTATGGCCGAATGGGCCTCCTCACACAAGTTACACTGGTGGGCGAAACACTGACGGTTGGTGCAATGGCCAGTTGAGTTGAAGTATCTGCAAGTTGCTGTGCTGTGCTTGGCTGAAGCCCCATGGAACCTGTAAGAAGACTGAGAGGCACGGAAGGACTGCGAGCCATATGATGTAGAAGTAGAGGTCTGGGGGCACAAAAGGGCTGCACTCCTGAAGATCTAAAAGATTAAGATGAAGATGTTGACCTGTCTGTGTCTTTGCCACACCTGGCAAAGGGCATGAGGTGATAAGTGCCCATAATTTCTACATCGATAGCACAACACTTGAATAGGAGCGTTTTGCGTTGTAAATATTGTCATCCACCCTATTCCAAGAAAGAGTAGAATAAAAAGCCATTTGGTACTGAAACATCTGGTTGTATGTGGACCAGCCGGAAATGTAAATTGAGCTGCAAAATCACACATGAATGAATGATATTGTAAGAGTTCGGATACTTGGTGAGGGAAAAGAAATAAAAATCGTGGATAAAGTTATTCCAAGCAAGCATCCATGAGGAAAATTCACTTGTTGTGGCACTAATATAACAGAGGGATGAAATCCACCAGAAACTTTTAAGGTAAATTCATCAAAAGATCGAACTGTAGAAGGAAGTAAAAATTGATATAGTCACCTTTTTGGATGTGCTTGATAACAGCCTGAGACAAAACTGGCAAGGACATTGCACGCACTGGGGTTGCCTGTGAAAAACCCTGTCTAAAAACACGGGAGGTACTACCAGTCATACCCATATTTTCTATAAAATTGTTGTTTAAAAAAGCAGTATTATCAAAATTATTAGTAAAGTCACCTGAGTTTAAAGCTGCAAGACGAGTAAGAGTACCAAGGTCCTGGGCACATTAATTACCTTTGCGGAATACTCAAAATAACGACATGCTTCTGCCCGGATAATGTCGCTCAGGTTAATCGTGTTGGACAGTAAAAATGTTGTAAAGTTTACGCTGCCGGGTGGGCCAAGCCCAGTAGAAATTTCGTAATCTGGATAAAGAGGGGCAGGTGTTATAGTGAATCCTGACACAGGCCTCGACATTGTAGTGGTCGTGTTACACACCGAAGCCATGCTGGTTGTAGTGGCAGATGCTACTGTTGGATGCTGTTGTACAAGTAGTCAAGAATGTTGTTACGCTACTGCAAGACCCGATGGAACAAAGACGAAGGGTAATAGAACGTGTGAAATCTCCTAGCCAACATACTTGGCGACCCACTGTCCACTAGGTTTAAAGCTTGACACACAAGCTGGAGTGTTTGTGCGGGCAATGCGTTAAATTTTTCCAACTTCCTTGACTTCACGTTTTTGATTGGAGGCACTGCTAGACGAACACTGTAATGACGGACGCCATTGACAAAACAAAATACTAGCATTAACAGCAGCAAGCCAAGTCCATACAGTACCACTCGAATGTAAACTTTACATGTCAAGATAGTTATCACCTTCGCATTAGCTTTTGGTAACGTCAGAACTTTCATTGTCATTATTAACCTATTGTAAAATACATGAGCTATTTTTGCATGTTGAAAACAATAGAGTTTATGTCTTGTTCGCGAAATTTAAACAGCTCATGTGAACTTCATGTGTCCAATACACGGTTTTACGGTCTCAGTTCCGTTCCGCTTTTTATACACTTTTTTATACCGAACGGAAAAATTTCGAGCAAACAAAAATATGGCGTACATGTGTTGTGAAAGACTGCTTAAACAGCATTAGAAAGTTGAGAAAATGGAGGACAGTGGAATGTGAAATACATAACTGCTTAAGATCTTCATCGTCATGTTTATGTGAGGAACCTTTTATGTAAGTATTATTCTGGTTAAGGCGATTTTTATATGTTTTTACTTAGCCAACCTGAAGACTCTTAATATAAAATATAGGCTAGCTTCGTCATCATTCATCATCATTCTCGGCTTAACGTCCGTTTTCCATGCTAGCATGGGTTGGACGGGGTATATTAATGACCCTCTTCCAATCTGATCTAGACTGTGTTAGATCTAAACTCAACTTCCGCTGTATCAAGTCTGTCCTTATAACCTCCTGCCAAGTCTTTCTCGGTCTGCCTCTGGGCTTTGCCCCAGGAACTATCAAGTCTCTACACTTTCTTACCCAATTATCCTCCTCCATTCTTTCCAAGTGCCCCAGCATATGTATTTTCATTTTAGGTTATATCCATTTCCAACCGAAAGAAAACAACCAGACAAAAGAGATGCCTGGATCAAGTTAGTGAACAGAACTGATTACAGTGGTAAAATGTTATGGCAACCCAGCAAAGATAGTCGTATTTGCTCTCTCCATTTTATGGATGGCAAACCAACGATTTTAAATCCCAATCCAACTAAAAATATGGGTTACGATTCAAGCAAAAGAGCCAATTTTCTTATAAAAGTTAGCGTTTCGACAAAAAAACAACTGGCCTCCGGGAAATGGAAACAAATGAAATAAAAACATTGTTTTAATGTCCAGATGCTGGACCTTCTCTTTCAATAACAATTGGAATGACTTAATACAAATGATCAATGTATTTATTACATTCAGCTACAGTTACATTTCGCCAAAAAAATTAATGCCATTGACCAATTCTTCCTTCGTCGAAGGGTTGACATGATGACATAGATGCCGCTTTAATTTACGTTACCTCACCTGAAGGATCATGGAAGAACATTGAACTTTGCAAAAAACATTCTTATGGCGTTCAAATTTTTCGCAGCCTAATGTTTTTAACTTCGCTGTAAAAAAAATGTTCTTAACTCATTCAAATTTTTTCCACTTATGTTCTTAACTTTGCTGTAAAAAAATGGTTCTTCACTCGTTCAAATTTTGGGAGTCTAATGTTCTTAACGCTATTATCTTACGCATTATCTCTGTGAATATGAGAAGTTTACTCCTTCCTGGTCACTAAAACTCTCCCCAAACGTGAACTTTATACGGATGTTTCACTTTTCGTTTAGTTTTGGCATGTCACCTTTTTTCCGGAAGCTTCAAAAAGCGTGGCTATTGATTTCAATGGAGGACTTGTCGGTACACATGACATCATTGAACCTATCTTCTTCAGCTAACCACTTCGTACAGTAGGCTAAGCGCGATTTACAATTTGCTGGTCGCACAGCTTGGCAATACTTCAGGCCAGTGGCAATCAATTGATGTTGTTTTTTTTGTTTTTTTTGAGAACTTGTATATATATATATACAAAAAGTTATAAAAAAAAACGTTTTCTACATTGTTTCTTGATATTCTCGACTTTATAACACAGCAAAATTATTAAAGATTTTCGATAAATTTAAATTTGACCAACCGAAACTACTATTTTCAGGTGAGTATAACACATAGCAATGCGCAAGTTAGCGAAGCTGCTGTTTTCAGCCGCATGCACAAAAATTGAGGCTAGTGAGTATAAAAACAGTGTTACCAAAATAAAATTAAAAAAACACGTAGAAATGCGCAAGTTACTGAAGCCTCTATTTTAAGCTGCATACACAAAAATTGAGACACATAAGTGTGTATCGAAACTGTTTTTAAAATAAACAAAACAAAACAGGTATATAGCAATAATTTTTCGCAGGAACATGATTTTACAAAAACACAAAATAAATACACATAATGATTTAACTTTTTTAACTTGTTATTTTCGTTCATTTTTCTAAAAAAAATAATTTCAATAGCCTTTGCGATCTTTGCATGTTATATGCTTCATCATATCTTATTGTTATGGTTCGCACACAATGATAACAATGGAAAGCAATTAAGTTTATGTGTAAACAAAAGATATGCGAAGACTTTTTATGTAGTCATCAGGTCGTTACACAAGGTTGTTACACAAGGTCGTAAAACTCACGTACATGTAAAGTTACATTCAAGCGGTACGGTATCTAGGATATTGAACTCAATAATATCTACATTCTGATTTGTATATTATATCTTTTGTTTATTTTAGATCAATACATTCAATATAATAGTAGAACTAAATATAATTTGAATGATCTTTATCCACTGTACATCATGGAGTATAAAATTGAGTGAGTTTTACGCAAATATTAATAATATCAGATAAAAAAACTCAATAAAAATAAATTTCCAGCACCACTTAAATCTCAAAGAAAACGAAGAGGCATGGTGTGGTAGTGACATATGACATTTAGTCTTAAGAAGCAAAAGCAACTTAAAATAAAGACAAATACAAATGGTAAGCACACTGGCATGAGCTCGCGAAAGGGACGTTTAACGGTATGCTTGCATTTATTCTCAATTATTCAATCTTAGTTTTTTAAGGAAATGTCAATGCGGTTCCATATTGACAGTTTTCAAGTGAAGTACAGTGCCATATTAGCCTTCTACAGTATCATTTTGATAATTCTCAAAGCAACCTACAACGCCGTTTTAGCCATCTAAGGTCCCATTTTGACAGTTTTCATGCGAACTACGACGCTGTATTAACTTTCTACAGTACCGTTTTGACAGTTTTCAAGTGAATTACAGTGCCATAATAGCCTTCTCCTGATTCGATAGTTTTTAAGTGAACTACAGCGACTTTTTAGCATTATACGGTCCTGTCTCGGTAGTTTTCAAACTACGGTGTTTTAGTTCGGCAAAAGTTCCTTTCTAGCACAACAAAAATGTTTGTCTTGCAGCAAACGTGTATCAATGGTGTATTATGAAAATAATTATTTATGGGAGTTGCGCGTATGCAGAAGCTTACATTCGGACTGTATTGTATATATATCCATTAATCCAGTTCAAGTGCATTTTGCAAACTATGTTGGATCACATTCTCACTTTGCTAAGGAAAAGCACCTTGTAGATGGGGAGTCCTGGTGTATTTAATGCTCATTTTGAGGTACGCCGACCCAGTTAGGCTTTGCACTCTACAAGACAACTCCCTGCAACATCCTACAGCGCACACAGTGAGCCATCTCCTCCATTTTTCTCACAATGCTCGTTTTTTGTATTGTTTTAGTTTGCAGCCAGTTTCTATTTCTTTTATTTAAAAGTTACATCCTGATTATTCATTATTATATTGAAATTTATGTTTCTGCCCATAAAAATTTTGATAGCAATAAATTAGCTAAGGCATAATAAAAATATTAGCTAGTATATATCTAAAAAAACCCTTAGCTACGCATGTTGAATCAACGAAACGTGACTTTTCTCTTTAATATAAAAAATATTTGGTCAACAGATAGCGTGAAGACAGTTTAATATTAAAAAGATTTAAAATTTGTAGATGACTTCAGGGTAACTTCAATGCTAATATTACACTCTGTCAACAGAGAATCCAAAACAACGGCTAGGAAGATAAAAGAAACCATCAACAGTGTAGAACGTGACAAACACATAAACAGCATATCGTATCAACTTCCTGAGATTTGGTTACCAGCCCTACAGAAGAAGTAGTTATCTCCATCTAGGTTCGAAAAATGTTAAGTACCGTAATTAACTGTATCAGCTTGTTCCTGATTGGTTAATTGTTATGAATTTCGATCCTCTGCAATTATATAAATACATTCTCAAAATCATTTTACTTTGCCTCATGATGGGAGAAGGATCTCCCGAAACGTCGCCTTTACTAAACTATCATGTTCAAGAAATGATAAACTTTCTCCACAGTAATATGAATACTGAACAGACAAACCGAAATAATATCTTCAATAATACACATTCCAGACTGATCGATGAAAATGGATATATATGTCAATTATATCCAAATGTGGATATATGTCCAGATTTCGTGAAAAAAGCATAATTTACCTTCTTTTTCTGACAAATTCCTCTAATATACTATCTTAAGCTAAATAAAAATTGTTACAAAATTTTCCAGTTTTCCGCGTGTTCGTAGCTTGTTTCAATCAAACAGAAATTAATTTTCAAGTTGGGTAACAGCGAGCGTAATATTCTTCAAAAGTCGTCATTTTACTTGTATTTCATACAAATTAGATTGGTTCCGTGGCTTTAAAGGTATACTAACTATACTTTTCCGAAAGCCAAGAGTTTCTTCTTTAACATAGTGTATGATTCGTATCAGGTACGCTTTTTTTGCTCCAAGGTACGCTTTTAGAAAATCAAGTATAACTTGTAACTTGATTTGTAATATCAAATCGCCCTAAACACCCGCCCATTTTCCCGTTTTTCCCCCGATTATGTTTTATCCTGTTTTGCCCGTTTTTTTCCCGATCGATGGATGGCGGGTTAGCGGCTTGCGTTGCTGCTCCCATTGCGAAGGAGTCTGGGTCGAACATCACAAACTGGATATATTCAAAACATATCTAGTTTTGGATATCAATTACAGTACCGCCTGAATGTAACTTTACATGTACACGAGTTTTACGACGTCGTGTAATGATCTCATGTCTACATAAAGAACCTTCGCATACTTTTGTTTACACATGAACTTAATTGCTTTCTATTGTTATCGTCATGCGCAAGTCATAACAATAAGATTTGATGAATCCTTTTGTTGTCACATGTAACATGCATGTTATTGTTTAAAAGTGTTAAAAATCGCGAAGGCTATTGAAATATATTATTTTAGAAAAATGAACGAACATAACACGTTAAAGTCACAATAACATCACGAAAACAAATTAAATTTCAATACCGAAGAAAGAAAAAAATCTATAAATCTAACTTTTGACGTTCTTGATAGATCAAAACACTCATTGTGAGAACATTTTGTTTTTGCGATGCGATCTAAAAAAGCATTTCTATCGCCGTTCTTTGTTCTTAAATTTTAAAAACGCGATGCAAAAAACCTTTTCTATCGCCGTTCTTCGTTTTAATTTTTTTTAAAACGCGATCTAAAAAAGCATTTCCATTGCCGCTTTTCACTCTTAAACTTTTAAAATGCGATCTAAAAAAGCTTTTCTATCGCCGTTCTTTGTTTTAAATTTTTAAAATGCAATCTAACGAAGCTTTCATATCGCCGCTTTTCGTTCTTAAATTTTTAAAACGCGATCTAAAGAGGCATTTCTCTCGCCGCTTTACGTTCTTAAACCTAAAAACGCGATCTAAAAAGGTTTTTCTATCGCCATTCTTCGTTTTAAATTTTTAAAACGCGATCTAAAAAAGCATTTCCATCGGCGCTTTTCATCCTTAAACTTTAAAAATGCGATCTAAAAAAGTTTTTCTATCGCCGTTCTTCGTTTTAAATTTTTAAAATGCGATCTAAAAAAGCTTTTCTATCACGTTTTAAAAATTTTTAAACGAATGGTTTAACATTGCCGTTCGTGAGTAAAAACAATAGATATACTTAAATCTTTGTTAAATTTTATTTTCCTTCGTTGATCTCTTGACGACTATAGCAATTTAATACAACAATGGGACACACGCAGTTCACATGAGCTAATTAAATTTTGCAAACAAGACATGAACTCTATTGTTTTCAACATGCAAAAATAGCTCATGTATTTAACAATAGGTTAACAATATCAACGAAAGTTCTGACGCTACCGAAAGCTCATGCGAAGGTGATAACTTCGCGTACATGTAAAGTTACATTCAGGCGGTACTGTAGACTGCTTTGTTGATTGCGTTTAAAGCTCTACACAAAAGAGGCAATGTAAACCAATTAGAGGGAAAAAAATTGTGTATCCACGGGGTAATGCTGACGTCATCAAAATTCAAATGCCGGATCTTTTCCATTGTTCCATCATTATATTGTTGATACGATGGCCCCTATGGCTCACTTCTCTTCTTAATAAAAACACTTCTCTTGTTAATAAAAACACTTCTCTTCTTAATAAAAACACTTCTCTTCTTTCCTCCCAAATCTTCTCTTCTGTCCGAAACACTTCTCTTCCAAAGTGAGAAGCACTTCTCTTCCATGAACTCAAAAACATTCCCAGACCCAATTCTGATCCGGAATATTGAGTGAGCTGGATTTTGCTAACTCAAGTTTTTGAATAACTGACAACCCTCGTCCCCAAGCATTTTTGCCTTTTCCAAATATAATGGATCGTGTTGTTTTGTAAAAAAATGTTTAAAAGGATTTACTTCGTCATCCGTATATATTTATATTTTTCTAAACAAAAGAACTATTGTTTTTAACCTAAAATCCTAGCCTGATATTCTTATAAAGCACATTCATTATAATAAAGAAAAAGCATGTGATTTGCTTGGTTGACACTACCATGATTTTGAGGACTATAGGCAGCCATTAATTTTGCCATTTTATTGTGTCTATTGATAAATCAAATTAATTACTCTGCTACTGATCTAAATTAATTCGTGATATTATTTTATTCATGCACATGCTTCGGGACCTGCTACAATAAGCTGTTCATAAATTGAGCATGTGTTAGCCAAGTATATATACTTCTTGCAAAAAGTGAAAAAAATATACAGACCATGGGTGTAAAATTGCGGACCAGATTTTTAAATTTAGTTGTGAAGAGAAAGTTTGGGGCCACATGCAGAGAAGTTATTGTAATTATTTATTGTTATTGTAATTATTTACCCAGGATGACCTCTTCAGTTCCTATTGGTACTGCTATCAATGAGGGTCCTGCTAGAGGGGTTCTTAGTGCATTTAAAGCTCCAATTTAAGCTACAAAAGGCGTGCAAGTACAGCAATCGCTCAACTAGACAACCGCTTAAGATATCAATCCTATTCTCATGCTGAGCGCTAAGCAGAAAGGATAGATTCACACTTTTATAGTCTCTGGCATGACTCAGCCAGGGTTTGAACCCAAGACCTCCTGTACTGGAAGCGAACGCTCTACCCACAAAGGCTACCCCAGTGTTAAGTGCAGAAGAGAAATGTCAAAATGCAGAAGAGTAGTGTGAGAATACAGAAGATACAGAACTGTTTGGATCATAGAAGAGAAGTGTGTTTAAATTGGAAGAGAAGTGAGTCATAGACCTTTTTGAATGTTTACATTTTCCGCGGTAAGCCCTTTCGACTTTAACAATTGCGTGGCAGGCAAAAAGATGGGTTTGTGGTGCCGTAGATTAGTGGTTATAGCTCTCGTACTCTGTGCGGGAGATCGGGGTTCGATTCCTCTTGACGTCGATTCAACATGGGCGAGTGAATGTTACCATAGCCCCGGGTTGTTAACCCAAGCCATGTGAGGGAAATTGGGAAGATGACACACTGTGTGGGCCGTTGGGTGTTGCCGGGAGTTGTCTAGTAGAGCGCAGGCCCTAATTGGGTCTGCGTAGCTCAAAATGAGCATTAAATACTCTAAGGACTCTCCATCTAAGCCATGGCCCTCCTGGATGGAAACAATAGACCTTTTTGAATGTTTACATTTTCCGCGGTAAGCCCTTTCGGCTTCAACAATTGCGTGGCAGGCAAAAAGATGCGGGCGCTAGGTGAAGTGAGGTACTTTTTAGTCTGTTTCTTCGCATGGAGGTATCATTACGACTTTATATGAATATATGTCAATCAGAAGTTATCCATCTACACTCGATAATAGTTTAAAGCCTCAAAAATGTCTCCGTAGAAAGAAATGGGCTGAAAAAGACCTTTCTTCAGCAAGCTTCCGCATCTTTCTGCCTGCCACGCAGTTGTTAGAGCCAGAAGGGCTTACCGCGGAAAATGTAAACATTCAAAAAGGTCTATAGACAGGGTATATCCCTCGATATTTGTGAGGCTAGCCATGTAAAATATGCACATCTATCTATCTATCTATCTATGAGGGCGATAGGTGAAGTGAGGTCCTTTTTAAAAAAGAAACTTACCAACAGTTCCTGTGTGTTAACTGATAACAAAAAGCATGTACAAAGTATTAAGGCCAGCATCGTTTAGGGTGAACGGTACGGAATTGATTTCTCTTTTGGTGTCGTCTTTACATCGCACTAGTTACAATGTAAACATTACATGTCGCGCTATTTGCACATATTAATGTCAGTCTTTTTGCGGAGCTAAGCGAAGCGAGCGTAGCGAGCTGAGCGCAGCGGAGCCCATTTGGCATTTAAGCGCGTAATATTTTTTTCTATTTTTCTACTATACAGCGGGAGAAAATCAAATTTTTAAAAAAAATTTGACGAAAGTGTCACTTTTTTCACTCGATAAGTCAAATCCCCGCAGTCTCGGTTATCCCAAATTTTTTTCTGCTTACTTTACGCTCTGGGAACGAGGTCGCTATTTTTAAGAACACATTAGAAAATATCATTCGAATAAAACTGTGAAAAAAACAAAACAAACTAAAAAAGTTTTTGCGTTGGTCATATGAGTTGAGTTGCGTAAGTTAAGTTTGTGTTAGGTAACAACAACAGCTCATGCAATACATCACAAAAAACAAATGATTGGAATTATATAGCATCATCTCAAAATGTATGTCAAATAAGGTTAGTGGTTTGAATAAAGTTTGATTAGTTTTTGCACATAGGCAACGTTAGCTAAAATTTTCGACTCAAAACACAAGCCAGGAAAGATAGCTAGCTAGCTAGTTTTATAATTTGGTCTACAGCTTTTTGTAATTTCTGATAAGTATGAATAGGCTAGATAAATGAATTGAGATTTTTAACGATTTTCTTTTGACTTTTGTGATACGAATAAAACAGTGAAGATAAAAAAAATCATGTTTACACATAAAGCATATTGACTTGAACTTTTTCTGTAAACAAATCGTCCGAACCTACTTTTTCTTTCTTTGTATCTATTTTACAGATTGCACAACATGAACAAAACGATGGCCGTTGTTTTGGGAAAGAATATGTAGTCCTCGTAAATTTTTTAAACTGCAACATTAGTTGTTAGGAGAAAAACTTTAAATTTGTTATTGTAAAAATTAAACGCATTCTTTTTGTATGTTTATTCAGTTTCTTCATAATTTAACTTGGAGAATTAAAATATTCAAACTGCAAAAAATAATAATGTTGTTTTTACTGTTTGTACAACAAGAAAAAAGCTCCTGAAAAACAATGTTGTCCCTTACATTATGCTTTGGTTCGATTCATCGATGTTTTGTTCGATTCGTCAAATTTGAAGACACTGCAGCGCAGGACAATAACCAGAATACTCCTGCTTTGTATGAAAATGTTTTCAAGGTTTTTTACTAAGCGCGTATTCGGATTTTTTTATTCTCGTTCTCCGATTTTTCTAGATTTTTTATTAAACAAACAGAAAAACCTTGGAAACGGAAAAGTGCGTGTAATTATAGAAACCTATAAGATAATCTATGCTGCAAAGTGTGTGCTGTTATACGCTCTGAAAACAAATGCGTATTGTAAATATCTTTTCCCAGGGCTTATTTTTTTCGCAATCTAATAGTAGCTAGGACCGCGCATATGTCAAAAAGTAAAAAAGAAGCTCTGGGGAAGAGATTGCGTTTTACTCGAGGAACCTTTTTTAAGATCTTATTTAAACTGTCTATTGGAGCAGATAAAAGTTCTCTCCATATTTGTCATGGAGTATGATGTAAATATTTCGCTTGCGAACATAGGGACCTGTTCCCGCTCCGCAACCCTTTATATATTGTTTTGTCTTTTTTTTAAGTTCTTTGCTCAAATTACGGCTAAAATTACGGAGTAAACATACTGATAATTTTGAAATGTAGGTTAAAGGTAAATATATAGGGAAAATCAAGGTGAACTTAACTATATATTAAGCTGGCGCTCCATAAAAATCATCATGACTTTGCTTTTTCGCCTCGGCAGATGGTCGTTTTGACTGTCTAAATTAAACAGGGGGGAGAATTTAAAAAAAACAATTATAATAAGTCCAAAATGTTTCTTTTATTAAACATACATTTATTTGAATTTTTAACTAGTATAACATTAGCTGTTTTCAAAGGTAATATTGTAATAACACCGTATATTAGATGGGTTTTGTATTGTGATACGGTTAGTACTACCACCCTATTTTGAATGTGTGCAATATCGCATGTATAAAAAAGTGGCTTCGACATGTATTTTTTATTCCGAAAAGATCAAATTTGTACATCTTCAAGTCGACTGTCCCTTATTACTTCATATTACGAAACAATGGCATGTTTGAGTGCTGAACAGAGAGCAAACCTAAAGAAAATAGCAGAATCAATTGTAGCCCCTGGAAAGGGTATACTTGCTGCAGATGAAAGTACGGGAACAATTGGAAAACGTTTTGCCAACATCAACGTCGAGAACACTGAAGAAAATCGTAGAGCTTACCGTGAGCTTTTATTTACAGCTGATAAAAGTATTGCAGACAGTCTTGGTGGGGTAATTTTATTTCACGAAACATTATATCAAAAAGATGGCAATGGTAAACCATTTGTTGAAATCTTGAAAGAACTTGGTATAAATCCTGGAATAAAAGTAGATAAGGGTGTTCAACCCCTTGGGGGTAAGTATATATATTTTAGATACGTGCATCTTTTACTGTACACAATATATGCATAGAATATTAGCCTGGTTGGAATGTCACATGATATTAGCTATACCTAATCTTTGGTTTGTAAGGAAAAATTTATTTTCATGATCAAACTCTCACAAAACAAAAGAAGCTTTAAACAAAAAACAACAAATAATCTTGTGTATAACCAGTATTATATTTTCTCATTTAATTATGGGGGGCAGAGGCTACTTGTGGGACAAGGTTCAAGTACAATTAGTAGTTCCTGTGTTGTGTGCAAATTTTATTTATTATTAATTGACAGGAAGTAGAAGTGTCATGATTCAGTGCTTTTCCCACCCCCTACACAACTACACAGAAATTGTATATCTATTGTTATTCATGTTGAAGTGGGCATAATTATTTTTTTTTTAAATGTAAGAAAGTCTAGTTTGCATTATTTTAATATAAAATATATATTGTAAATTAAAAAGCAATATATTTAATTGTTTAAAACAATTTTCTGTAATATTTCAAATCAATGCAGATATGCTGACATCAGCTTAAAAATATCAAATTTAAAGGGATCTCAAGGTGTTTTACAAGTTGGACTCATCTGTAAGATTTGCATGAGAAATTCTAAATAATGTATCCACTTTTTGTTAAAACTTGTGACTCAACATAATATATTATATAGCTTTTTAAATATTTATTTTTCTTCTCGGTCGACCATCACTTCAACCTTCTTCTTTGTTATAAATTTTTAAACACGTGACCCCCATTACATATTTTTTCAGTCCTGCTTCAATTATCACCGACTGTTATAGAACAGATGTCTTCTCACCACAAAGTGAAACGAAAGCTCTCTACGAACCATTATTTAAAAAAAAAAAAATTCTGCATAAAGTTTTTTAGGAACGATCATATGTTCTCACGCAGCTAAGCAATCAAACAAAAAATTAAATGTGCATGATTTAAATTTCAAATGATTTTATTTGAGACACAGGTTGTGAAATTTACTGATTATTCAACATGCCACAAATTTGTGTATGATTTTTATTTTAAAATGATTTATATTGGAATGCAAATAAAAGTTAGCAAAAGTATCAAGGTGAACTATGAAAAGTTATGGAAAAAAAGTTGAAGAGGGTGAAGAGGAACCTAAATCACCCCCAAATGCCGTTTTTTCTGTGTTGAACTTTAATATTTATGCATTTAACTATGTTTTTTATTGCATATTATTTTAGATATAGCTCTAATAAGTGTGGTAATTGCGACGGCAGTTATTTGCCATCCTTACACGCGGTGGACATTAATGTTCCATGTATGCTTTTGAAAGCTCTTATCAAGGAAATGCAGAGCAATTCAGAATCAAAAGGCCTGGGGACTAGGTTGGCATACTCTAAATTTGAAACTGGTTACCCCACATTTTTGTATCTAAACGTTCTTAGACGAAACACGCAGCGTTGATGTTTGCGCTACATATTGGAAAAATATCATAAGAAAAGAAACTTTGATTAGACATTATAGTCATGCACACACCTGCTGCTAATATATTATTTTTTTCGTTTTGTTGCTTAGCTCAGCTAGTATATTATGTTGAATTATTTAAAAAAAAATTAAAAAAAATCATTCGTACAGAGATAGATTTGGGAAGTTTTTAAATTTTTTTTAACTTTGTTGCAAATTAATTGTTTTTGGCTATGAAAGTCATTAATTCTAGTGAATGAAAGTCATTAATTTAAGCGGCGCAATAAATCCTATATAATAGGGTCATGTGCCACAAAAAAGACTGGAGCTAGTTTGAATTTTTTAACAAAGAAGAAGGTCCAGGCGACGGCCGAGGTGGCAAGAAAAACAAATGATTAAAAAGCAATATCTGGGGTTACATTAACGCTTAACAAAAAGTGAACATGTCATTGGTAATTTCTCATGAAAATCTTTCAGGTAAGTCCAACTTGTCGAAGTACTTTGGGATCCCTTCAAGCTGTTTTGAGGATGAGACCGTCCTTCTTTGAGCTCTAATTTTGTATTTAGATTTTAAATAAAGTATATATATATACATTAAATACAAAAAATTTCGGACGTTTTTATTTTCAGACATTTGAAAAGTCCGAAATTAATAGCGTCCGAAATTTTTTGTGTCCAATGTATATATATATACTTTATTTAAAATCTATAAATACAAAATTAGAGCTCAAAGAAGGACGGTCTCATCCTCAAAACAGCTTGAACCACTGTTTTTCGCCAAACTTTTCAAAACACTTTAATTTTATCAATGGAACTTTTTTTAATATTTATTATCTATACAAAATTTATTTTTCTTCCTCTTCCTTGTCTTCATCAATGAAAGGTGTTTTGATGAAGTTGATGTTGACACACGACTATCCAGAATGAAACCCATCCATGCGCGTTGGCTTATAAGCTTGTACTACAAGTTGCGAAATTCTGAGCAACTAATTGTGAATGGTTTTAAAGCTGCCTCAATCACCGAGGCTTTAGATCCTCAAAAAGATTTCGGAGATGAGGATCCTTTCAAACATATATTGTAAAATATGTAATCAAAGATGTATGTAATAATAAAAGTTTCACTCTCACTTTAACTTTAATGTCTATATTGGTTCATAGTTTTCCTCGGTTGCTTCAAAATTTTAAGAATTTTGGTGTCTCTCTCAGTAATTTGGAGCTTTACAAAAATTAAGCAAACGTCAGAAATTCGTCCAAAATTAGGCTGAAAAAACGTCCGGAAATTTAAGGTCCGAAAATAAAAAGTCTGAATTTTTTTGTACTTAATGTATTTTAAGATTTCACTTGCACAGATACAAGGCTTCAGCACCTGGCGTGCGCCTAAACTTGCTAAACATGCGCAAAAACCTGTGCATATAGAAAACCGACGCTGTCAAAGTTGGATGATCAAATCAGATTTGTGTCGATTCATAACCCTGTACCTTCCCTTGTCTTGTAATCACTGATAAATCAGATATAAACTTCCATCAAAATGTGCATATTTTTAAAAGGGACTTTAAACAACAATATTGCTTAACCATGTTTTAAAGGCAAGCAGAGAAATCCATGATGTATAATATTTCCTCGGTCAATTTACCCCAAAGAAAAATATTGTGAATCGTTTCATTAGCAATGAAAACTGTATCTGCTCATTTCACGCCCATATATACTCCTGACCCGTTTTTCGTTGGCCTTGACAACATGGTTTGTTTGCGAAAAGATTATATCTACAGGGATAATAATTAAATATGGACTTTGTTTTACCAATAAAGCTGTTTACCGAGTCTGATTCACAATTTAATTCATATATTCCATAGCTTCCTTACAAATAAAAATAATAAAACTGATATGGAGGTGCACGAATAATGTACAGCTGTGTGCCTACATGGGTTTAATGTGCGTAAAAATTGAAGCCCTGAGGGGAGAAATTGAGCATGATTAAAGATTAATGATTAAAGAGTGGGGTAGCTCAGTCTGAACATCTCTGACATATTTTCAAAAGGCTGTTGTCTAATTGAGCAGAAATTTCAAAAGGCCTGGTCATATAAGGGGCGTGATCACGCGCCCACGCCTCCGCACGCGCCTACCTCAACTAGGTGCGTGATGAACCTTCCGAAATTAGATGCGCCATGGCAAATTTTATACAAACATCCATTCGCACAACGAGACTTTCTTGCGGAGACTTGAACAAAAGTATTTCCATTACTTTGTGCACCGCACAAAGCTAAACTATTTTAAGGGGTGGGGGACGTTCACAGAGCAAGCTCCATGAGCAGTGAACCCCAAACACTGTGCCACTATCAATGACGGTAAATCATCATGGTCAAGCATTAACAAGTTACCCCGGGTAATAGCAACCCGATTTTCGTTAGTTGTTATTAATGCCATTAAACTTAGTTTGTATCTGCTTGTGGTTAAAAAATTAAATTTAGGCGAAAAAATTAAACAAGTATAAAAAAGGGAAATTACGATTCAGACGACGATGCATATTTAGCGTTACTTGATTAGGTGTAACTTGATTTTATGTAACAAAAAATCTGTTCTAAAAAAAAGTTTTAAGCATTGTGTTAAAACATTTGTTTTCTTTAAATGACTTTATTTAATTTAAGCCCGGAACAGAGATTGTTTCATCCGTATCAATAACATCCACTTTGCTTTCCACGTGTATTTTTACAAATGGTAGATTTTTGTAGCGATTTATCACAAGGATGCGTATTTATTATTCAAAGCATCTAGGAGAACAACAATATAATAATACGAAACAAAAAGAAAAAATAGTCACAGATATTTATTTTAAATAATTTATGGTTACTTTGCTATGCTAAAAATGCTAAATGGTGATAGCTGTTATTAAGGTGCATGATAATGACCGCGCACCTCGATAAAATATAGGTGCGCGATGCACCGCACACCAGGTGAAAAACTCATGACCAGGCCTGTCTAACCACATAAAATATAAATCTCACAACCCATCAACTTACTTTACGCAACTGTCTTTTTATAAAAAGTTATTTGATGTTTGCTTATATGACAATTTCAGAGTTTTCTTTATAAGAATTTATTTTTGCAAATGACTGATCAGGGCTTATACATTCAGCCTTTCTAATTCACGTTGGTACATGGCAATTGCTGACACAAATGCCTACATGTGGCGTCGTAGCTTTAGTGGCACTATAGCTTAGTGGCACAATAGTTTAGTGGTCATAACTCTTCCACTTTGTGTTCGATTTTGGGTTTAATTCTCATTGGTGGTGATTCAATATGGGTGAGTGAATTTCACTATCGTTCCAGGTGAACCAAAGTCATGTGAAGGAAATTGAGGAGAAGGCACACGTGGGCCATTGGATCTGAATAGCTTAAAATGAGCATTAAATACTCAAGGACTCCCCATCTAAGCTATGGCCCCTCCTAGAAATAATAGACAGGGTATATCCCTCGACATTCGTGAGGCTAGATATGTAAAATATGCACATCTATTTATCCTATCCATCTATCATGCTAAAATGGCAAGGCAATCAAGTCAAAATTCAGCTTGTCAAGGCAAATGCAATATGTTTCAATGCGTCCATGAATTGTAAGATGGGGAGGTAAGAAATTTAAAAAAATCTGCATATTTACCATATGTATCTACTGCATTCTGCGTTTCTGTATTTCTGTTTGAAGTTATAAAATGAATAAACGAACTTGTGATGGATTTTACCACTTATAAATAGTTATTTAAAATCACTGCCACAACTGCAGTTATGTGTCTAGTTCAAGTTCAACATAATTCCTAGTAAATAAACATGTAGAACACTATTTCTTGGTTAAAATTGTGTAAATCTTTAACTTGTAAATATAAGATGATCAATAACGTTTTTGCTTAAAAATGAATAGTTTAAATATTGTCACAAGATTTACAACAGAGATTTGAATATATAGTTAAAAATATAACAAGCGAACAAAACAAGAAAATAACGAAACATTTGTCAAAAGGTGGCTTTGTTTGAGATAAAGTTGTTTGCAGACATTGTTCATTGTATCCATGATGTCCTATTAATATACCCTGAAATTCTTTTTGTTTAGGAACTCAAAATGAATGCACCACACAGGGTTTGGATGGTTTAGGCGAACGTGTTGCACAATATGTTAAAGATGGGTGTACATTTGCTAAATGGAGATGTGTTATTAAAATTAATCAAGCACACTGTGTTCCAACAGATGTTGCTGTCCAGGAAAATGCTCAAGTTCTCGCTCGTTATGCTTCCATATGCCAGATGAATGGATTGGTGCCTATTGTCGAACCAGAAATACTTATTGATGGTGACCATTCCCTAGAAACCTCGTTACGAATCACAGAACGAGTTCTGGCATGTGTATACAAAACTTTAGTTGATCACCATGTGTACCTGGAAGGTACCCTGTTGAAACCTAATATGGTAACCCCAGGTATGTATAAACAAGTTCTATTTGTTGTGGACCTAAAGTTGTTTAATATGAGCATTGCATGCTGCAGTTGTGTTGTAATAACTAAGAATTACTATATCGTTAGGTTAATTAATCTGGCATAAATATTTAGGACAATTGCATGCAAACAAGGCTACACCAGAAGAAATTGGACTTGCGACTGTTACTGCACTCAGGAGAACTGTGCCAGCAGCTGTACCAGGTGTTACTTTCTTATCAGGAGGACAATCCGAATTGCAAGCTACTGCAAATTTAAATGCTATTAACAAAGTGTCATGTAAGTACTGTTTTATTTTCGTTGAATTTTCTTGCATAAAATTAAACTTGTGATTTTTTTCACATGTTTTTATACGTTAAACATACGAGAGAGTATTCAAAAAGTACGCTCGCCCAAATAGTTTTATTTTTGACCCCATTCTCCGGCTTCATCCTTGTTCATTCAAGATCGATTTCGGCATCCCCCTACATACTTGATACTTCACTCTACCCCCCCCCCCCCCCCCCCCCCATCTCAAAAAACTCTCTCCATAAAAATAAAATGATGCTGAGAGATTTTTTACGTACATACTAGTGACTTCAAGCACCCCCTCCCCCTCTGCACAAAATACTGTTGTGAGAAAACTTATTTGCAATTCTAATAAACATCTTAACCTACGGGATGAGAGTTCAGACCTCGTAACGGTAATAGCGTAAAGCAAAGATCGGGTGCTCATTATTTTTACATCTAGCAATCATCATTGTAAACAACCAGTCAAAAAAGAAGAGAATAATCTTTAGAAAGCGAACATACACGAAACAAAATAGACCTCCCTTAACCCCTCCCTCTTCAGGACGAACTTGCCTTTTGAATACCCCTACAGCTAATAGCCTGAAAGTTATTTGACCTTGTAGCAATATTTATAAAAATAGTTTTATTTAGATCTAATTTGTCAATATTCAAAATAAAAGCGTTGAAATAAGTGTTGAAATAATAACGAAAAATGAAATTGAAACTCTATTTTAGTGTTAAGACCTTGGGCTTTGACATTCTCATATGGAAGAGCATTGCAGGCGAGCGTTCTTCAGGCATGGAGTGGAAAAAAAGAAAATGTAGCTGAAGCCCAGAAAGTGCTATTGCGAAGAGCGCATTTGAACGGTCAAGCTGCTGTTGGAAAGTATGAAGGTGAAGAAGGACAGGGAGCTGCGGGAAGCAGTTTGTTTGTTGCAAATCACCAATACTAAACAAACTCGTCATCTGTATATGTAGATTTTCTTTTTAAAAAAGGATTCTTAGAAAAGAAATTTCCAGGAGTCGATTTTTTATATACGTACTTAATCCATTGCAGAGCCTTTCGAATAGTTTTTTGTCTTGTGTGAATGTGTATAATCGGTGTTGTTGATAATTGCGTGACGCTTCAGTGTCAATCTATTCTAATCTTACGAATGTATATTTTCCCTAGAATACACAATACATGATGGACGTGCACTATTTTTCTCAAACCTACCCAGAATGATTGATATAAAAGATGCACCTAACAAAATTCTAACTTCCTAGTATGGATACACAAAATAAAACTTCTGTAATATGTTTGATAAAGCATTCTTGTCACAAAAATATTGCGACAAAAAGTTGAAATGACATAGTGAAATTCTGAAGTGTCCCAAAAAAATGAATTCCTTGACAGGTACCACAATTCTTCTAATTTAACGCAGAGAGGGGAGGTGATTTGCGTACTTACGTTGCGTTTTGAAGTTTCTGGCCTCGTTCTGGGGAACTTTTTTTGAGTTCCTGGAGCGTGAAAACGTGGCAGTGAAGTTTACTATCCCTTGGGGCTTTTTCTTATGACAATTTCTGAGCTGGGCTGTCAACACAGTAATAAAAGTAAGATGTTTAGGAGGTTCCATGGGTCCGACGTTCCAGAGATGTTGAAAAATTCACTTTCGAGAAAACTAGAAAATTAACTCTTGTGCACCGTTTTACGTAACTTGAAAGAGCGTAATAAGAGCTGTTATGTTTAAGCACTAAGATTTCTTGTTACGACCGTGGAACAGAAATCATGTGACACCAAGTTTTTCCCGATACACTTCAAAGCCGGAAGTACCCATTTTGATGTATATTCCGATAAAGCGAAAAATTTGCTTTACGCTCCGCTTATGACTGACCCTATTATGACTCGGTAATTCCATAATAAGGTATTTCTAAATCCTAAAATTTACTATAATAACAAATAAATAACTATATATCACGACTAAGTATCTATATATCTTCATAACAACAATTTGACAGAATTTTCATGGCTGTATGGGGTCCAAAGTAAGATGTTCTTACCAGTAAACATCAAAAATAAGATTTGAGATAACCAGAAATATTTTATGTAGTAACAGCATTTTATAACCTAGTCATAAGAAAAAAAGATAGTCTGGTGGCAACGACCACCGACATTGTTTACGCAATCTATCCTTAAGTTGTGTGGGACGACCCTCTCATACTGCACGAAAGTTAATAATGGCGGTGTTCTGCCCAATCTTGGAACGCGCCCCGTCTTTAGACTGGCCAGGCAATCTTCGGACAGTGACAAATGGCTGGCCAGTCTTAAGACTGCACTGCCCAATCAGAATGTTTGTTAGGTCTTGCAAACAACAGAGCTTGTGTGGCACATCCCTTCTTTAAAATCTAAAAGGCGTCTGAAGATGGGCCTAACATGGTCTCCTGCCCAATCTTGTGACGCCCTGCCCAGTCTTAAGACTGGGCATTTATATGGTCCAAAGATTGGATAGTGTCCTAAGATTGGGCAGAACAGCGGCACAAATAGGAGAGGATTACTTGGCTGGAGATGATCTTGATGATTTATTTGAGTTAATAATTAACTCAAATAAATCATCAAGACAAAGTATTGTTGCTATGGTAATGCTAAAGTTATTGATAAATATAACGCAGAAAAAAAATAAAACGGAGAGGAGCTTCGGACGTTTTAGTGAAAAACAAAGATGTGGATTTATGGCTACCTGGAAAAAAAATTAAATTTCATATTTATATTATCCTATAGACAATTTAATTTGCTTTTGTATTCAATAAATATTTTTGAAGAAAAAAACATAATTTTTGAGAAATACTGAATATACTATACCCTTACAGTATCCTTAAACCAATTACTAGTTATAGATACACATACAGACATTGCAATGTTAAGCATGCCTTGTCAGAAATGCCAGATGCTAGCCCTTCTCTGTCCGTGCCAAAATTGTCAAAAGAAGAAATAATTCTAAAGAAGCTACATCCATTAACATTAAAATTAATGGTGAAAAAAAGTGCTGAGATATGTTTTGGTGAAGTGTGTTTACCTGAATCAGCTAGATGTATGTTTTTAGAGGATAAATTTAAATTTTCAACTGATGAAGCTGTCGAACTTTAAAATGTCATGATCTTGTTGAAGATATGTTCAAAAACTGTTCTATATTGTCAAACTTTAATAGTGTTTGTTATACTGTGGATCCAAAAAGTCATATGCAAGAGATATACGTGAAAAACACAAAGCTGATAAGAAGGCTGCAAAAAAGAGATCACTAAGAACTGAAATAAAGAAATCAAGCAGCAGCACACACATGGGACACTGATTGACTTAGTTCCGGGCATAAACTTTAAAAACTGCCACAACGGCTATTTTTATAGCCACACATTTAATAAAAAACATTATTCCGGCGTAGCTTACCAAATAAAAAAAACTGCTGCTATATAGTAAGTTTTTGCAGCTTCAAATAGTAAATATTATTGTTATGTGAAATAACAAATAAACTGGGTACTCATGTTATTTTGTGGAAAAAAATTTGTGACACATTTTTTTTGCAAAAAATTCATAAATCAGACATTCGGCAAAATATATTCCGCCAACTTTTGCGGAAGAAAAACCGTGAAAGTTACGGAAAGAAAATTTGACGGATATGGTGGTTCAGACAAAAATCCGCCAAATTAAATTCTGCCCAAAATTACATTTTTTCACCATCCGCCAAATTAATTTATGCCAATTCCACCAATTTTTTTTCCCGCTAAAATTTCTTTCCAAAAGGTAAGTCCCGCTAAAATTTCTTCCCTTAACCCTATTCGGTCCGGGGTTTTTCGAACATATTATAACCGGGGGGGGGCAATAACTCTTCATAGGCTTGTTCAAATTGAATCAAACTTGCCAAAACTTATAGTACGTCACAAAAGGAACAAAATGGCGGCAATAAATTTTTGCTTGCGTTAGCACATTTTCTGTGACGTAATCAAAAGCTTGAAATTTCTTCAAAATGCCACCGTCTGCTTAAAATTCAATTACTTTAGTTCTACTAGAGCGAATTTTCGCATTCTGTTTGAAGTTTCTAAAAGCTAATTAAAAGTTATTTAACATATTTTTTTCTGGTTTCATATAGATCGCCCGAAAAGTTGCCAAAAATTGCCCATTTTTGGGTAAAATCCGAAAAAATCGGGAAATCGGATTAATCACGTGTTCAAAACATAGAAAATCATTCTTCTTGATAAAACAAAGTTGTGTTGTAAGTTTCAAGTTCCAAGGATAATTCTAACAAGAGTTATTATATTTTCCCAGTTATAAAGGTTTCAGAGATTTTTAGGGGTAGTTTCCCATGGGACCTAAAAATTTGGCATGCAGGTGTCTAATAGATAAATACTTAAACTCAGTAAGTATCATAGCCATGCAACGTAGCGTTAAGGAGTTATTAAGAAAAAACCGTCAGCCCCCTCCCTCCCCCCGGACCGAATAGGGTTAAGGTAAGTCCCGCCTGTTATATCCGAACGAGACACGTATTACGCTATTTCGGACGCCATCTTATATATTTTTCTATGATGTGTACAACCCTAATATTACGGCAGACGATACAGACATAAATGGTAGACCAGCTACCGGGACAGACGATACTCACGAAACACAACATCCCTTTCCAACATAAATAAAGTTTCGTCGACATAAATAAACGTCCGTGAACATTAATAAACTTTCAGCGTTCCGTTACCGTTATTAGTCCATCACGAAGTCATCAAGTCTTCGTGGTTTTTCCGAGTTCGTTTTTTCATTTCGTCGTCAGTCTTCGCCTCGTCATCGGGCTTATCATTGCTTCCTCTATCGTTGTACTTTTCTGTATCGGATTCGTCGTATGCTACCGTTGCATCGCTGTCAGTATCAGCGTCGTCACTATTATCTACAATATTTTCGTTGTGTATATCATTGTCGATTGATGGTAGTTCTAGTTCGAAGTCGCTATCGCTATCCTCAGAACTCGTCATTTGGTTTGCACGATTTCGTATGGTGAATCGTGGTGTGTGATACGTCTTAACTTGTCCAGAGTTTCTTAGTGTATCCTTTCCATCTCGCTTTAGGAATATAGCATTGCCTTTTACCCCAGTGACGACGAAAGGTCTTGGGTCCCAGTGACTGGTGTACTTATTTTTGTGTTTCCAGCTGTTGGTGGCCAAAGCTGTTGTGCCAACCTTGATTTGGTGCGGTTTGGCACGTCTGGATTTATCCATTAAGATCTTGGCTTGCGTCTTTTTGGTAGTATCTAGACGACGAATATCTGGTCGACTTTTTTTCTCATTGCATTCACTGGGACGGGGCAGTTTGTCCCTAAGTATCCTATTGAACAACAGTTCAGCTGGCGTGGCTCCTGTGGTAGCGTGTGGTGTGTTGCGATAATTAAGCAGAAAGTTTTGCATTACAACACGCCAGTCTTTAGCTTCTGCTATCGCCGTCTGAACGACCTTCTTCAGGTTGCGATTAAAACGCTCTACTTCGCCATTGGCCTGTGGTTGGTATGCTGTTACTCTTCTGTGGTGAATGTTGCATTCGTTCATTAGTTGTTTGAATGTGTTGCTGACAAATTGAGGTCCATTGTCGCTCACCAGTTCTTCGGGTGAGCCGTAACGGCTGAAAATTTTCTGAGTTTTGTGACGATGGCGGTCGATGTGATTTTATGCAGGATCTCCACTTCCGGAAATCTACTGAAGTAGTCAATAAACACACGAGAAGATTTTCTCCTGTCGGAAACACAGGTCGCAGCCTAACATCAGCCATGCTCCCTGGGGGATCGGAGTTATTTCCATTGGTGATGGAGTCTGTGCCGGGCAAGGGTGACAATGACGTATGAAATTTTCAACGTCTGCGTTTATTGCCGGCCACCAGACCTTTGTGCGCAGACGTTGCTTAGTGCGCACTATTCCTTGATGTCCCTCATGTGCAAGGTCGATCACGCGGTGCTTCAATTCCTCTGGCACGACAATTTTGTTGTCACACATGACAATTTCTTTCGAGACGGACAAATGCAGTCGTTGACGCTTGAAAGTGGTGACTGCTCCTTTGTCGGGAAAGTGCCCTGGGGTCACGGTGAGTTGCTTCTTGTATGGCGGTAAGTGACAGTGCTACTGGCAGACTGGTGTTACAAACCATGTGTATGTATTGGTCTGCCATTTTGCTGTCATCTCTGAGTTTTTGTACGGGGTTCGATCTAGAGAGGTAATCTGCTGGGTTGTTGACTCCGGATCGGAATTGAACAATAAAATCATATGGAAGCAGTTTCATTACCCAGCGTTCTATCCTTGGTGGTGGGTTAGATTTCTTCCCGAATAGTACCAGCAACGGTTTGTGATCGGTGTTCGACAGGAGACAGCGATCTGCTTGCATAGCTGATAGGTCGATAGGTCGATAGGTTCCACAAGGTTGTTTCTGTGAGATAACTGCGCCTAGACCGATGGGTGATGCATCAATGGTGATCCCTGGGTTGTAGTAGGCTAGACTTTCTGCTGACGTCAGCATGGATTTTAGCTTTGTAAATCTTTCTTGGTGTTCACTGGTCCATTCCCAAGATACGTCGTTCTTGGTGAGAATACGTAGTGGTGCTGTCAGGTCTGCAAAGTTTGGTATGAACTTTGCACGGTAGTTGATCATGCCCAGGAATGAACGCTGTTCCTTGGTATTAGAAGGGGGTTTCAGTGTGTTCACCGCTTCGATCTTGCGGTTATCTGGCGATAATCCTTTATCTGACAGTGTATGCCACATGTATGTTAGCTCTTTTTGGTTAAATTTGCATTTGTCTTTGTTGATGTTATGTCTTCTAAGTTGTTTTAGTGCGGCTTCGGTCCTTTTCTTACTCTGCTCCAATGATTATATCATCGGAGATATTGCGGACGCGTTTCAGTCCCTGTAGTACATGTTCAATTTCTCGTTGGTATATTTCTGCGGCTGGAGAGATGCCATATATCAACCTGGTGTACCTCAAGATTCCTTTGCTGGATGCGAATGCAGTGAGATCTCGTGATTCGTCATCAAACGTTATTTGATGGTATCCTTGATTCAAATCCAGGGTGGTGAATATGGTACAACCATTAAATTCGTGAAGAACTTCCTCCAACGTTGGTATTTGGTAAGGTTCACGGATGATTGCAGAGTTTGCAACTCGCATGTCGATGCATAGTCGTATTCCTTTTTTCTTGGGGACAACAATGAGAGAGTTTACCCAAGTAGGTGGTGTATCTACTTTCTCTAGCACCTTTAATTTCAGCTGCTTGCTTATCTCCTGGTCGACTTCTTTCTGTAGCGTTATCGGTAACCGCCGTGGTTTCTGGGCAACTGGTACAACAGTATTGATTACTTGAATTTTGATCTTGACATCTTTGAGTTGCCCAAGTCCTTTGAAGCGGTCAGAATATTTGTTGAGGAGGGTATGTAGTTGTTCCTCTGCAGACAAGATGTTGTTGACATGGTTTGTGAGTGGTCCAAAGTGAAGCAGTTGGAGTGCCATAGCAGTTTGGTACCCCATGATGTTGGTGCGTGGATTTTCCATGATGAGCCACTTCACCTGTTTGGTTATGGTATTAGCTTTGACTGTTGTCCATATGTAGCCGGTGATTGGTATTGGTTGTCCATTATAAGCAAGTACCCTTTTTGAGTATGGGTGGATATCCGGGGTGATGTGCATTTGTTTCATAATCCTGCTGTCCAGGATGTTAACAGAACTGCCGCTATCAATCATTACTTCACATTCAGCATCGTTGATGTTTATCGTTGTGATGGTTGGATTTGTGTCCTTCTCCAGTTTCGACAGGTGAAATACAAAATCATCATTGTCGGATGAACTTGTGTCCGGTTTGACATAACGCACCTGCTTTTGCTGGGTCAAACAAACTTTACTGAAATGTCCAATTTTCCCGCACTTATTACACTTCTTTCCTTGCGTTATCTTGCATTTGTTGGCTAGATTAGTAGAGCTGCCGCACCGGTAGCATTGCTGATTTTTTCGGTTGATGCCTGATTTCAGTGGTTTGTTGAACGTTCAAGTGTTTCGGCTGATGTAGTTGTTGCTCTGGGTTTCCTCTCCTTCACTGTCACTGTATTTGCTGTCTAGAGTAAGAGGTGTGGCAGCTAGAGCACTGCTTTCATACTGCTTTGCTTGGTGGGATGTAACTTCACTGATTCTAGCAAGAGAAAGCAACTTTTCTAGCGTGAGATCTGGCTCCCTGAGAAGTCGTTTGCGTAGTTTGTTTGAGTTGCACTTTTCAATAATCTGGTCAACTAGCTCTTCATCGATGTTATGAAAGACACATGTTTTGGCTAATATGCGTAAGCGGGTAACATATGCATCAATATTCTCACCTTCGTTTTGTTTACAGCACCGGAACACATGTCGTTCAAAGTGTTTGTTTTGTTTTGGTTCGAAAAATATTTTTAATGCCGCAGCGGCATCAGCATATGTAGTTCCCACATTTGTTAATGTTTCAAAAACTTCTTGTACATCATCCCCTGCACAATGGAGGAATAGAGCCCTTTTCCGGACGTCATCAGTAATACCAGCAGCTATAACGTAGATGTTGAAAGAGTTCTGCCATTTTTTCCATCTGATTCCAAGGCTTGTACTGTCCCCTTGGACGTTAAACGGTTTGGGACAAGAAATGTCAACAGATTGAGCCATTCTTGTAGTAAATAACGTCTACTGTATGTGTCCAGCAGTAAAATTAAAACGTAAGTAATTCCTTTTAGCGTAGGATAAGAACCAACCGTGGCCCATAGGTGACATGCTTAGAATATATTTTATTTCTCCTTAAAGCCATATCAATGTAACTGTCGCCGCGTGTTATAACTGTCGCCGCATGTTATAACTGTCGACTCGACACTTATAACTGTCGCCGCATGTTATAACTGTCGAGTCGTCCCAAACTCTTTTTTAATCCAATGAGAGAGAAGTTCAAAGTCACGTGTCTTCAATGATTACATACGGTTTTTACTGAATGCTGGTGTAGAAATCCTGAATGCTGATATTCTATTTGATAACCAGTTTGGCTTTAGAAACCACCACAGTACTACACATGCATTAATTAATCTAACTGAAGATATCAGAAAATCATTAGATTCAGGGCTATTTGCTTGTGGGATCTTTGTTGACTTACAGAAAGCATTTGATACGGTTAAACATGACATCCTATTAAAAAAATTAAAACACTATGGTATTAGAGGAACAGCAAATGAGTGGTTTCGGACATACTTGTATAATCGAAATCAATATGTCACAATCAATGGTGTCAAATCTTCCACTGTGGAAATTAAACATGGGGTTCCCCAAGGTTCTGTTCTGGGTCCATTACTGTTTTTAATATATATCAACGACTTAAATAAGGCAATTCAACATTCCTCGACTTATCATTTTGTAGATGACACCAGTATTTTATATGTAGATAAATCACTTAAAAATCACTTAAAAAATTTGTTAATCATGACTTAAAGATAGAATCTTTGTGAGTGGCTTAAAGCAAACAAAATATCTTTGAATGCTTCAAAAATTGAATTAATCATGTTTAAATCTAAACGCAAACCAATAACCAAACATTTAAACTTTAGGATCTCTGGACAAAGAATATTCCCAATCCATTCTGTAAAATATCTTGGTATTGAACTAGACGAAAATCTTTCTTGGGACTCTCATTTGAAGCAGTTATATAATAAGCTAAATCGTGCAACAGGCATGATAGCAAAAGTACGTCACTTTGTTCCACATAACACCTTACTAAGTATCTATTATTCTATCCTCCAATCTCACCTTATATACGGATGCCAGGTTTGGGGTCAAAATAAAAATGTCATTCAAAGAATTAGCTCCCTTCAAAACAAAGCTATAAGACTTATATTTTTCAAACCATTCTATGATCACGCTGATCCTCTGTTTAAAACTTCAGGTATTTTGAAAATAGCTGACTATATTAAGTTACAAAATTGTATGTTAATTTATGATCATCTTAACCCTATTCCCCCCCCTGACGTTTTTTTTTAATAACTCCTTATTGCTTTGTATGGCTGTGATACTTACTGAGTTTCAATATTTATCTATTAGACACCTGCATGCTAAATTTTAAGGTCCCATACCCTGCAGAGGCTTTGATATTGGCCATTACTCGAAACTACCCCTAAAAATCTCTATGAAATCCTTATAATGGGGAAAATATAATAACTCCTGTTAGGATTATCCTTAGAACTTGAAACTTGCAACACAACTTTGTTTCATCAAGAAAAATCATTTCGCATTATTCAGACACGTGACTAATCCGATTTCCCGATTTTGTCGGGTTTTACCCGAAAATCGGAAAAAACCGGATTTTCGGGCAATTTTTGGCTATTTTTTATGCGATCCATGTAAAAACCGGAAGATATGTTAAATAACTTTTATTTAACTTTCAGAAACTTCAAACAGAATGTAAAAATTCGCTCTAGAACAAAAGTAATTAAATTTTAAGCAGATAGTGGCATTTTTAACAAATTTCAAGCTTCTGATGACGTCACAGAAAATGTGCTGACGCAAGCAAAAATTTATTGCTGCCATTTTGTTCCTTTTATGACGTACTATAAGTGTGCCAAGTTTGATTCAATTTGAACAACCCTCTGAAAAGTTATTGAGGCCCCCCCCCCCCCCCCCCCGGTCATAGTATGTTCCAAAAACCCCGGACCGAATAGGGTTAATGACACTCTTCCTTCATCTTTTAGATCTTTTATGCAATCTGCCAATCAAACTCACAACCATAAAACTCGACAGGCAGATAAAAATCTTTTAGTACCCCCAACCACCGCCACAACTGTATATGGCACAAACTCCATCAAAGCCAAATGTGTGTCAGATTCAAACTCAATCATTCGACTCTTAGATCTTGATCCTAGATTAAGTAGATGCGTCTACTGCAACAAGATTAAAAAGTGCTTCTTAAATAGTTATCAATAAAACTAATCTCCTTATGGGCAATCTCAATATGTATATGTAATCGCACGTTTACGAGTGCAATTAGGAAATAATCGAACGAGTATTTTTTTGCTTTTAATTTTCCGAGTCCGTTAGGACAAGGATAAATTTAAAAAGCAAAAAAATTACGAGTTCGATTATTTCCAATTGCACGAGTAAACGTTCGATTACGAGCTAATCACACAATGAACTATTTTTGTAAGAGTAGCACAGGATGTCAATTTCAATGTTTTGATTTTTTTATTACCCGATTTATAATTAGTTCGATTCATTCTAAAGATATCTTTTTTTGACTTATCATAAAACGCGAGAAAATAAATATTTATGGGTATGAATCCAAAAGCAACAGTAATTATTTTAAACGACAAGTAAACGCTTTAGAAAATATTTTTTTTTCTATATCGAATGTTTTTATTTCTCTTGTTCAGATTTAATGAAACTTATTGTTTTATGACCTTTTTATTACCTTATTGTTTTATGGGCTTTTTTATTATAGTTCGAATTTATAACATCATATATATTTTTTAAATTATCGGCGCTCCTTAAAGAGTGCAGTTAAGATTCTAGAGTGCCGCAGAGTGCAATTACGATATAATTTGCACTGTAGAAGAAGCGCCAAACAAGAAAAAATAGGTCATCGTGTGATTACAATGGTAATTATACAGTATACTTTCCTCTTCATTCCCTACATTTTTTTTTTTTTTTTTTCACTTTTTTTTTTATATATTATTTCTTATTATTTTATTTTTTATTTTTTTTTTTTTTTTTATTAATTTTTTATTTTTTTTTATTTTTTTTTTATTTTTATTTTATTCTTTATTTTCCTTACTCTTTATTTATTTTCTTTTGCCAATTAGCAGTTGTTTTGTTTTGTTGTTTTATTGTAGTTGTTTTATTGTCCTCCCTTTCTTTCACAGTGTCTATAGTAAAGGTGATCAGAATTTTTATTAGCAGAATTTTCAGCTATTCTCTGATCTTCCTTGTGAATCCACTTATTTTTTTTATAGTATTTTGTTATATCAAGTATATTTATATACCTATTTATGTATGAGTTTGGGTGAGTTTCATGAAATATATTTGATTTGATTTGGATGCCTTCTGGCTAAAGTCTAAACCAACGGTTGAAAATTTGATCTCCTATTTCAAGTTTGATGAAGATTTAATTCCAGTAGAGGAACGAATTGCATCAAATGTCACAAGATACATAAAGGGATCAAAAGAAAGCAAACTGTACTTGTTTGTACAGTTTTGCACAGGATCCAGTAATATTGACGACGAGAAAATATGTGTACGTTTTGTGAATCAAGAAAAAACATACCGCATAGAGGCAAAAGCATGTTTCAAACTTTTATTCATTCCACGGCAAATAGAAAGTTTCAAAGCGTTTCAAAACTCTTGTGGATGAAACTCTTAGTCAACCATCTAATTGGGAAATGCATGACTGACATTGTGTTGATTGACAATATTTCAATGAGAAAGTTGAATATCTTATGTTTATATGCTTCATGTTTTTTTACATTTATATTTTATGCCTTATATATCTTTACTTAAGTGCATGCCCAAGAATCGATTGAACATGCTTTTGTATGCTACAGAAATTGATAAAGCCCTTGATTTTTTTCTGTGAAGTGATCAAAATGGTTGAATCTTTTGCTAAATTGCAGATAGTATATGTTCACATAAGGACTAAATGAGGTTTCCCAAAATATTTTTTTATACATTTATATACTGGTTGTTCCACATTACCTTCGCCTCATTCAGTTCTTCCTGTAATAAATCTAGAAAACAAAATCGTATGCACTCAACATGGTATGTGATACCCTCGTCAAAAATGTTTCTATCCCGCAGATCTTTGAAATAATTTATCCACCAATCTATTCTGCTTTTTCTAAGTGGCGACCACCAACATTCTATTCTTTGATTACTAGTGGAGGTTCCAAATATGATGCTGTTGTTAGAATTTCCCGAACAATATCGCTGCATACCTGCAATGTTAACATTTTCAGAACCTCTATCTGCTCTAATTATTCTTGGAATTTGACGCAATTCTTTTATACAGGACAAGAAATAAGAGGCCACTATAGCAGGATTGTTGTTACTATCGCTGACTTCGACCACAAAATGTTGCTGCTATACCCATCAATTGCACCATGTATGCAAAACCCAAAGGGTTTCAGCTTGTCGTATCCGTCAACGTGCCATATGAAACTTGGTCCTGGTGTGATGTACACTTGTTGTTGCAGGGTTTTCGTCTGCGCTCTACACCGTCCGGATCTAATGTTTGTAGAATAAAACGAACTGTCTCACGATCTACAGTAAATCCTCGTTGACGAAGCTTTTGATGCATAAGACGATATCCGAAGCAGCTTCCAGATTATTGTAGTTCCTGTTCTACAAAACTCGTAATCTCATTCAAGTCACTTCTATTTCCTCTTCTAAACAGTCCGTACTTGCGAAGCAGCCGATTTAAATGACGTAACGATACGTTCAGCGCATGGTTTGATTCAAGAAAGTGGAGTATTTCAGCATACGAAAGGCCTAAATAGAAGTAATGCTCCGATATTTCTTTCTGATCCAGTGAGTTGTTCATGTTTCATACTGATTCAACATTGCATAACCCGCGGGTATCAGAAATTATAAACATAAGAGGCACCTGACAAGAATCCCTTTTCCTATTGGATGAAAAAAGGATCTGGGTCGAGTCGACAGTTACAACACGCGGCGACAGTTATAAGTGTCGAGTCGACAGTTACAACACGCGGCGACAGTTATAAGTGTCGAGTCGACAGTTATAACACGCGGCGACAGTTATAAGTGTCGAGTCGACAGTTATAACATGCGGCGACAGTTATAAGTGTCGAGTCGACAGTTATAACACGCGGCGACAGTTATAACACGCGGCGACATTGATATGACTTTAAGGAGAAATAAAATATGTTCTAAGCATGTCACCTATGGGCCACGGTAGAGTCTTCATCTTTATTTACGAGTCTTTATTTTCTTTATATTTTTTACTCACAAATTTCAGTCAGTTCAGTAAATTCATTAGTTTAACCCTATTTGGTATGGGCTTTTTGACCCTTGTAAGTATGGGGGGGGGGGGGGGGGTATCTTCAATAAATCTTTTTGAAAAATCGATATTTGAGAACTTTAGTGTTAGTAGCTGTCATGGATGAAAACTTGGTATATCTATTAGCACTTATGTCAGGAACTACTCAATCAAGACAATTTGGATTGACATGTGACAAAATGACCTATGACGTCATCATATAACAATAGAAATAGAGAAATAGGAAAATACAAATATTCCGGTCTGTAAATTACCAATATTCCGGTCTGCAAATTACACAGTATACATGTCAATATTGTATGATGACTTTTTGTCACTATCACATACATAATCACATATTTATACAACTGGTTAGTTTGGAAAACATTTATTTTTAGCACTACAGCAAAAGTTGATATGACCACCTGTCAATAAAGGACAAAGTGACATTGACAGGACAATTTTTGGAAATATTTTTTTTAATTTTCTGAAAGTCCATTAAAAGTTAGGAAAAGTCACAAAATTTCAAGGAATTTCATCCAGTATTCATAAAGTTATGAGACTTTGAAAATGCCGCGGGCACTTTATGCCCCCCCCCCTCCCCATACCAAATAGGTTTAAGATAATAAAAATATGTTCGTCACATGTTGTTCAACATTTTTGCTATATTGATCTTCAACTTTTTCTTGTTTACTTATTTTTCTTGTTTACGTATTGACCCGTGACCATCACAATAAGGCGAAATATATTTTTATGTGTACAAAATACTGAATTATAAATAATTCAGCACTCACAAAGATGTAAACAAAACTGGTATTTTTAACAGACTATTTATATTTTGGAACTACTCTGTTGCCGTTCTGCAAAGTTTTAGGTGAAAATACCGTTTTTATGTGAAAAACATCAAATTTTTATGACTCTATTAATATTTTCAATATTAAAACATTCTTAGTCTTTGTTTCATGACTTTTTTTATGATGGCTGTAACATGTAAATTGATTTATTATGGAGCAGACCAAGCGAGTCTGTCTGGTCTTTAAAATCAACACTGGCATCATGAACTTTTACTCAGCAGCCGTGCCGAGGGCAGTTCGCCTCTGCTTTAAGCAAAGACGGCCAAAGATCATAACAGTCTTGCTACAAACATGTGGAACAAATTACAAGAGAGAAGGTTTGATAAATACGGAAGTCCATTAGGGCCATGCTTGTCACCGATTACTTTTTTTAAAAAACCCGCAAAATTAACGTTATCTTCTCGAAATGATATATTCTCAAGATAGTAATATCTTCTCAACATAGCAATATATTCTCGAGATCATATTATCTTCTCGAGGTCATATTATATTCTGAAGATAGTAATATCTTTTTTACGATAGTAATATGGCGCACCATGACTAAGCTTTGAGTTAATCTTCTGATAATCTGGTGGTACTGCTTGACCAGGAGTCTGTGTCTGAGTTGGTTGGGAAAGACAAAGAATTTTGTATTCTTGGAAATATGTAGAATATTTTTGTCTTGTGTTAATTTTTTCCAGTTTTACTAGAAAATGACGCAGTCGTCCTGCTAGAGGAACATTTGGAATCCTTTGACAACAAAATAACTTTTTTATGGCTGGATGAAATTTTGGAAAGTCTTTTTCCGCTAGGAGATTCGGTGCTATGCTGGATCAGGGCTGCTCTAGTATAGGAATTACCTGCTGAATTTTGCTTTTGGTATTTTTAGGCGTTCTGATACGTTCCTCTGCTGTTGAATTGATTTTGGTAACCACTTCTGGAGTGGTCGTTGTTCCCTTTGAATTTTCCAACTTACATATTTACTCGAAAAACTTTTAAATTCGCCGTAACAATTTCCTGGCAAGTTTTATATTACCCGCCCGGTGACCATTACTGTACCCGGACCAAAATCTATATCGAGATGATAAAAACAGCGTAAGGATTTTTTTACAGATAAAACAAATTCCTATATTTCTTATTGAGTTATTTTTAGTCAAGATAAGCATATGATACATTCACAACTCGTAATATATAACAGATAATAAATACAACGTCTATATAACCTCAAAAAGTTTCATGCATTCTAACGGAAGGTGGAGATATTCTAAACAAAAGTCATAAATTTGGATTAAACAATTCACTTTTCATTAGAGGGTAGGGTAAGCACTGTCGTAGGTAAGAATGACTATAAAAAACGAAATATATACTCCCACTTAATTTACAAAACAACATAATGATTTAGGGGCATCTGAAGCTAGCTGCTTCGTCAGCATCTGCCAACGACATTTGTAAAGAGATGATAATTCGATGTCATGTCTCAGTTTCAGGTGTTTCTTGAGAAGACTTGCTGAAATACGAAGAACCGCATACATGAAAACCCACTATCTCCGCACGCATTCTCTCTAAAAGAACATTTGGCAAAGTAAACATTTAAATATTCACTTAAAAATGGGTTTAAAAAAAAAGCAAAGAATAGTTACGTTCTCTTTAGTTTGTTCTGTAGATTCTAAGCATAAGTGCTTTCCTTTAAAATCAATTCATTACACTGTATTGAATAGACCCGAGTAATTTAGTAGGTATGTTGAGAATTTTACAATAAAAGTGTTTTAATTACAAATTAAAATATGTCACTAAAAACAGAATACAGGAAACCGATTAACTTATTAAAACACTGTGACGTAGTGGTAGAAAAATAACACAAATAAATAATTTAAACAGTAAGGAAATTACATTCCACAAACATAAAACAAATCCTACACATGCCAACTAGACGGCGTGTGCAGGAGACAAATTGAAGTTTTAAGTACAGCCAATATCCCAGGAGTGGGTGAATGGGAGACCACGATGGTATATGTCAAATCCCATCCGCCTAAGACCCGTTATATTTTAAGATTTTCCCAAGCTGTACCGTCTTCTATCCAATAATAATAAGAGCTAGTGTATATTTGCGAGGAGAGTAATAGCGTAACATTTATTTAAAAAGATGCCACTCCGGTAGTTACGCCATTAAAGAAAAGAGGAAGAATTCTTAGAGTGTACGAGTTCTTTGAGAGCCTAATTAAAGGGACCCATGCACTATGGGAAAATAAAGAAAAGAGGTAAAGGTTGATGTTAAACGTAGAGACGTGTAACGGGAGTAGAAGAGAATAAAGTTATAAAAGTTTTACAGAAGGAAAAATTAGAGGAAAAATCTCACTACACTAGCGGAAATAATAATAACACACCATATAGAAAACAGCCGGACACTACACCACTACACCACTAAGCCTCGATCTGCCAACATACTACCAGGCAAAATTGCTCTAGTTGATCAACAGATAGTGAAGAAACTCCACCACTGTCACCGTGGTTAAACAGTGAAACAGAAAGCGACAAAGCGACAAAGCGGAGTCACCAGACTATCGTCCAGCGTCCAAAGTAGGCCCAAAATTCACATTAAAAAAAATAAATAAATAAGAAATAATTAAAATAAATAAATAAAATAATAAAAAAATAAATAAAATAATTAATAAATAGGAAAATTAGAAATCCAAGGTAACATCTCGCTCATTAAGCCCATTAGGTTGAAAGGTGTTTAATTTGTGTTGCCAAAAAGATTCTTTGCGTCGAAGTGAGGGAAGATTTTCAGCCTGATCTATAAAAGTGAAAGACCAGTCTTCCATGCCATTATGATTGGGCTGTTTAAAATGAGAGTGAAACGAAGCCTGTATGACAGGCTTCCCTGAACTGTATTTCTGGTGGTAGCATTTGCAATTATTAAGCCGTATCCGAAATTTAGTGCTGGTACTTCCAACATATTGTATTGCGCAAGTTTTACAACGCACTAGGTAGACCAGATTTGTTGAATTACAGTTCAGTTTGTCACCATGGATTTTGTGAGAATTAAAAGAATGTTTATCAAAAAAAGAATCTGTCTCTTCCACAAATTCACAAACACCGAAAAGCTTACCACCACACCTCTCGGTTCTGCCAACTGTTTTTTCTCTGGCAGGTAATTTTGCTCTAACCAGCATGTCCTTAAGGTTTTTTCCTCTCTTAAAATCCAAAATAGGAGGCGAGGGGTAAACGTCACGGTGTTCCTGATTAGGTGCAAGCAAGATATGAATGTTTTGTAAAATATTTTTAACCTTGGAATATGATGGATATGTTAGGTTAAGTACAAGCTTACGCGATGAATCTTTTTTCCGCACCTGATCCAACAAATCATCCCTTTTGAACTTTCTTGCCCTAAGTATGTGCGTACGGGCCAACTTATCACTGTAGCCTCTTGGCAGAAGCCAGGCCTCTAGCTCATTACATCTTTTTTTCAAAAAAAAGCGCGATCAGAGCAAATTCTATTAAGTCGGAGCAAGCCTGGCTGTACGGAATAGCTTTTTTAGAATGAAAAACGTGACAAGAAGACGCATGCAAGTATTGGTGCGTATCAGTTGGCTTAGTGTATAAATCATTGATAAGTTGGTTCCCCTGCTTAATGACCTTTACATCTAAAAAATTGATGCTTCGGCCAGAGTATTCAGTCGTAAATTTAATAGTGGGATGACAGTCATTACGTTACTCCAAGAAACTTTTAGGGCAGTTTCACCGTGTTGCCATAACATAAAAATGTCGTCAATATATCTTCACCACACTAAAGGTTTTAAGCTATGTATCCCCAAAAACCTCTCTTTAAAATCCCCCCAAAATAAAAAGGGGGCGCCATTTTTGTGCCTTATATCCGTGCCTTGCTTCTGTTTAAATATGCGCCCATTATGTTCAAAGACATTATTTTTGAGAACACATTCAGCCAATTCCATAAGGGTGTCAGTGGAGATAGATTGATCTTCGCGAGCACCTAGAGCTTTCTTAAGGGCTGCCAAACCATCCTTATGTGAAATGTAATTTTTCCTTCTGTAAAACTATTATAACTTTATTCTCTTCTACTCCTGTTACACGGCTCTCCGTTTAACATCAACCTTTACCTCTTTTCTTTATTTTTCTATCACTACGTCACAGTGTTTTAATTTAATCCTATAAGTCAATTGCTTTCCTTTATGCTCATTATTGGTTAATTTTAAGTCGGGGCTTGGTCTGAGAAATTATTTTGTGTTTATTGTCGGATTGAAATGAGGGGTTCTGACGCATTAGTTTGCGTGTAAGCTTCGTATGAGAGAAACTCAATTTTAATATCTCGAAGAAAGCTTAGTTAACTCGGCTAAGACTGAATCTGGTGCATATGAACCAGTGCTTTCTTCGAGTTTTTACTTAGTCACATGACTAATTCAAGCCCGAAAGGTAATAAATCAGTTGCTATAGCTGTTTCTATTTCTGTAATCCGCCTCATCCCTCCATATTATTTATACAACACAATAAATTTGTGTACAGCTGCCATTCGTATAGTGTCGTCCACATCAAGCTTGGAACTACAGAGAAGGGAAGGCAGTTTTCAGAGTTTTTGCGAAGGATTGCAGGTTTATGAGAATTGGAAATTATCCAGTTACTTGTTGGTAAAATGAAAAAATACCTTCGTACACATTTTTCATACCCGAGGCTGAAATTACAGGCAGATTTTCTCTTAGCCTCGGTCTCAACTCACATTTTTCAGATCTTGACTCACAAAAATTTCTTCCGCTAAAATTTCTTCTCGTCGGATTTGTAAGAAAAAACAAGCTTGCATGTTTTTTCGTCATCCATAAAATTAAATTCCCACCCAAATTTATATTTTTAAATTCCGCCTATTTAGCCACATTTTCTTTCCGCAAAAATTTACTCCCTTAAGGTCAACCACGAATGTTCCGATAAAACAAAGAATAGACAGTTTTTTTTGCCAGTTACTATTGTAGGCAAAATAATACATTGGATTGATGTTGCTACGAACGACGCTACAAGAATCAATACGAAAGCAATTACACTCTCGCAGTCTGTTGTAGCGGTAACAGCACATCGGAGAAAAAAACACAAAATCTAAATTCTAACTTAACAAATTTTATTTTCCTCTTTAAAAAATTTTCATGTGTTCATTGAATTAATTATTTTTGCAGAATTCCTCTCCTTTAGCAATGTTGCCTTTCAACTCTGGCATGAGCTAAAACAGAAAAAAATAAATAATTGCATTTTATAATTATTTGGTCATTGAATTCCAGTACAGGACTTTTCAGGACAATTTTTTCATTTTTCCAGAACAAAACTAATTAAGATTGCAGGGCAGAGATAAACATTCCAAATTTTTAGGAGTTTTTTAAATACTTTTCGGAAAAGTTATTTCTATAATCTTTGATTGCTTTCTTCAATATTCTAATTTAAAGATTTCAGTATCTCGATTTACAAATTAAACTCAACATGATTACTTTCCAGTACCGTTCCAGGACACCTTTAAATTTTGGTCAAAATTATAGAAATTTCTAGGAATGCGTTCACCAGGAAAAAAACACGAACAGTATCTTTGAAAAGTTAGCGAAAACAACAACAAAATGCAGAAGACGACAATGACGAAGCCGAACTAACCTCTTCCAACTTTTGTTTTTCAAATTCAGATAAATCACCCATTCCAAGATTCTTTTCTAAACCTTCAGGCTAAAAACAAAACCAACTTAATTTATTAAGGCCGAGATACATTTGAAATTTTTATTTCGAAACTGTCTGAAATTTTTATTTCAGAAATATTTCGAAATATTTTGAAACATTTCGAAAGCTTTCGAAAGTATTTCGAATTGCTCTGAAATTAATTTCGAGACATGCTGCAAAACTTTCACAGGTATTTCAGAGCAAGAAAATTCTGCAAATCGATTTGTATAATTTTCTATATTTCGAAATAAGTTCAAAGCTGCCGACAACAGGTGCGCATTTTTCTGACGTTTATGAGAAGCTTTTGTGCATTTTTTTTTTGCGATAAACAGAAGAAAACATAAAAATGAGTGAATACGAAGCAGACACGATGGAGTTTGATCCTGCTTGATCCTTTTTTTGATCCTTTCGATTCATGTTTAAAATAATGCTGAAAGACTTTATATTAATTTCGAAACAATGAAAAACGTATTTCGAAATATATCAGACAGTTTCGAAATAAAAATTTCAAATGTATCTCGGCCTTTAGAGGTCTAATCTGTAAACGCAACATCTCAGAAATAGTTGCCGGTTCTTTAATAAAATGAATAGTTGAGTAAAATTTTAATTTATAATTTTTTTACAATAGGGTTACGGTGCATTTGCGTATTTTATCGCCAATTTTCTCCCGCGTTAAATATCAGGCGTGTTAGTTACGCATAGGCTGTTCCAGATTTTCCAAACATCTTGATTTTGTGAAGGTATGTAAGTCTCCTGCCTTGCCCCCGATCAGGCAGACATCATGTTTACACACTTCCATGAAATTTGTTGTTAACAACTAAACAATTAAATTTTACCCCTAACAAAATAGGCGTGGCAAAATATGATGCTTCTGTGACATCAGATGCAACGTAGGCACATTCCACAACTCCTTTCTTGCCATTCATTGCTTCCAGGACAGAAAAACCAAAACGTGCACCTGCATACGCCATAGAAAGAGTTGCAGATCCCTGAAAACAAAAAAAGATTTACACAATTTTGCTTGAGTGGACATACGAGATATGCGGAAATCAAAACTGCGAATCACAGAGGTTTTAAAGGTTTATTTAAATTCAAAAGTTCCAAACTTGAAACCAAGTTGCACGTATTTGTCGAGCCTGTTTGAGCGCACTAATCAACCGCACTAATAAAAGAGGAATATGCAACATAACAACCAATCTCCATAGCTGCACCTACCAGATCATGTGCGTTATTTTTTTCTCGTCACGCCATCCGTATTTTTGGCGTTTGGAAGTTCAGATAAGTAAACTTTCAAAGCGTTGGCAATGAACAAATCAAAATTCAAACAACTGTCATCTTTATTATGACGAGATTAAGCATTAAGTGTGGCAAAAACGCTTAAATAGAAACTGGTCTAACTTACAGCACCGGCTTTAGCTTCAACTACTTCAGTTCCAGCATTTTGTATTCTGTCAGTTAGTGATGCAAGCTCTTCTTCTGTGAAGGAAGTTTTTGGCACAACTTGCGAAAGTAATGGCAAAATGGTGACACCAGAGTGGCCACCGATGACTGGAACGTTGGTTTTGGTGATGTCTAAATCTTTCTTCTCTGCTACAAAGGTATTGGCACGAACAACATCTAGGGTTGTCACACCAAACATTCTAAGTAGAAAATGGATACACTGTACCAAATATGCCATACATCAAGAAAAGAAAAAAAACCAGTACAAGACAAATTACTTAAAAAATATACTTTAAGAATTAGGTCTAGTACAGCTTTTTTCTAAAGAATTCCCCTGACTATTCTACGATTTTTAATATTTTCTATCACTAGTAATGGCAAACTTATTTTCCTGATTTTAGGTTAAAAAAAAGGTACCGACTGCGCGAAGAAAGACTGCTGAAACGAAAATAGCTTTTATTACTCTAACATTGTGTTAAGAATGCTTACAAAACAACGTGCTACAGACAAAAAAAAAACTTGAGAGCAGTGGAAGAACTAAACTGTAACACTTAACACATAAATTCATTTGGCCGATCTGTTAAAACAAGGCTTGTACCAAAATTTAAATGAGCACTGATAAAGTCAGGAAACATTGGAAACAACATTGAGGGTAAGGGTAAGATTTTATAGTCATACTTAGATGGGTTGTACACTCCATGTTTCTTGTACACCTCTGACGCAATGGGAACTGTTGAGTTTACCTGAAAAAGAGGAAGCATTGCACTAATGTATTCGTATTTATAGTTTACCTTTTTAGGCTGAAAAAAAAGATTCTTTATTAACTTAAGCCAAATTTATCCAATTTCAATTAAACAGAAAGGATGTGGGTAAAAATCTTTGCATTTTACTCAGTTAGTTTCGATTAGTTAAAGCTAAAGAAGAGTTAACTGTCTACGTCATAAATTACCTGGTCTATGTGACTTCGGTACATTACGTTACTTTCGGATTAGTTATTCTAAAGTTTAGCTTGTCTATTTAGTTAAACTGCCAATTCTAACTAATATAAAACGAGTGTGACTTCGGTAGATCAATTACAAAAACATATTTAGTTTCAGTTTATTTCACTTGTCTCGAAAAAAACATGTAAATTAACTGATCTAATGTAGTAGTCACACTGAACAGTTCCAATCATCTCTCATTTTACTAATATTAGATTAGCTACCGAAGTCACGTTGGAGTAGCTATCTGACGTAAACATTTAACCTATCTTTAATTTAACTATTCAGTGTGACTTGGGCTATTAAGTCTATGTACACCCAATGTTTATTGCTGATGCAGGATGTTGTTTGACAGAAAGGATAGTAGTTTTGGTGCTGCTTAACATTGTTACACTTACTGGGTTTGTAATGATTCCAACAATGGCATCTGGACAATTTCTATAAATTGAGTGAAAAAAAACATAGTGATAGGGAAAAGAAAAATAGATGTAGAAGCTAAAATTGTGTCTAAACACTGGCACATTAGAAACAAACACCAGTCATTTTTTTTACCTCGCACAAACATCTGCCAAGTTCATAGCAATGGACGCGTTGGTATTAAAGAGATCATCACGAGTCATACCTAAGATTAAAATCAATGGCGGAAGGGATGCGTAACAGGAAATTAATGGAGGTTGAGCATTATCAAATTTTCCATTCTATATTAAATTTGCTGTGGCACTGCAAATATGAAATTGGCACGCGCAACTGGGGGAATGGGCTGTTATAGGTCTATTTGCTAGTTGAAGCAAGTCTTGAGTGGTGGTTTTTTTCCCTCAAAACACCAAAAATTTACTGGCATTAGATTTTGAAAATTGTTCAAAGAGGTCTTTTTTTCTTCAAAATTTATTTGCATTGAATTTATAGTTATGAAAACATTCTGAATTTTTTAACACGCCTTTAATTACAAATTGCAAAACTTGCATTAATAAAAGAAGAAGTAATTCTTAAATCTTTACCTGGCTTACGTGGCATACCAGCAGGTATCAAGACCAGTGAGCATCCTTTCAAACATTCATCCAATTGTTCTGGACCATTGTGAGCTGAAACTTCACTAAGTGTCTCGATATGACTCAAATCTTTACCAACTCCTGACAAAAAGATAATATATATATATAAGCATTTTTTGTTAGTTCTCCAAGAACGGTTGTGTCACGAAAACTGCACTTTGGGAGCCACATTGAGTTTACAGTTATTTTTTTAAAAATTCCCACACATTATAATGCTTCAATTTTTTTCGTAAAGCTTGGCTCTCACTTAAAAAAAGTAATCAAAAATAAACAAAGCGGTTTTATATATACCAAGCGATTGTTTTGGTTTCTAATATTCGTAACAGGTACTTAAGATGAGATTATAACAGTTGTGGGCTTCCAGTTTTGGTAAAAAAGCCTGTAAATTGTAGAAAACGTACGGAAATTGCCCACATAGACAGAGTTTGTGTTGTTTACAGTTTGACTCGGCAAGCGTTTTTTATTCAGAAGGTTAGTAAAAATCTTTATTCTATGGCCAGACTATCGGCAGCGTTATCATCACGACCACGTAAGTAAACACACAAAGGACGGGTGCAAGCTAAAACACCTACTGGTCAAATTTGTAGAATAGGCCAGGTGCGGCGTAGCACCTGAACTTAGAATTCAGGCAACCTTGCCCCAGGGGCCATTGCGTGCTTGATATGAGGATGAAACGCGTAGTGACACGAAAAACAAATAGAAGTAAAGTAATACAAGAAAGATAAGACACAACAACAACAAGTATGCGTTTTATCTTCGATATAAGAAAAACACATGCCCTACAATTGAGGTTGAAATTCACGCAAACACGGTGCAGGTGGACCGTACGGCAAGAGCACACATGGTAAGCCGCGCATAGCAGGTTGCAAATTCCGACATCGTCGTACCAATATAATAGAGAATCCCGAGGCGCAATGTAACTGAAGAGCGGCAACCCCTATGCCAGAATTTGCGCAGGGCCTCTGCTTAAACAAGAAAAAGTTGAACTGAGATTAAGAATTGACACCAGGCTAGTGAAAAGTGTTCGTCTTATATTAAAACTCGTTTTGGAACAGTATCAACTCTGTTAATGGGTTCTTGCAGCTCGTTGTTTCTTGCGTGGTGGAAGGCTGAAAAAAGAATGCTTTTTAGTGCTACTTTTATTATTCTTGTTACAAAAAGGTATAGCGCAAGAAGACAATTTATAATTATTCACAAAATTAAACTTGTAATAATTTAATAGTTGTAATAATTTACACTTCGCGTTTTGCGGAAACATGTTCAAGGGGCCTTTTTTTTGCCCTCTGGGAGATGACGTCAAACTGGGTTTAATCTGAAATTTTTTTATCACATAATAGCAGCTTTTGAAAAAGCACAATGTTGTAAACACAAGAGAATGAGGCTTTATATTTGCTTTATAATTTCGAATTTTTCTTAATTAATGTTAAATTACATTACTAATTGCGAACATAGTATAAACAGGATCATATTTATTTTTTAAAATGGGAGGTAAGCGTTAATAAAGCATTGTATTAATGTTAATTTGTTTATTAATGTTAAAGTATTGTATTAATGGTTTGATCACAAATTCGTATCATTACAAGATAGAAATTGAAAACTAGTTGTCGGTTGTCAGTACGCAAACTTAAAATATCCTAGAAAGTTCGAGATGAGGAAATGCAGACGTTGGTGTTTTCCTAACTTTAAACGTATATCTAGGGGTCGATGAAGTAGACAACGTGACTTGTAAGTTTCAAAGGATCGTGGCAACCAAAACCATCAAAAAGCTGATTTGAAGCATTTTTGAATGATTTTGGTTTTAAGTGTGATTTTGATGAGATAGTAGTTTTAGTAACCTCTACGTCTATTATAATAATACCAAGACTGTCTGTATGTAACAGGCAAAGTAGATGTGTTCATTTTCCTTTAAGTTGCTGAAAAAGAAACGTCTTATTTGGTATAGACGTCATACGTTAACTGACGTTAACGTATGACGTCTATGCATTAGACTGACTTCAATAGAAACCACCAACTTATCAGTGTGTGTGTACAGCAGATGCTGAAAGAGCAATTGGCAAAAAGGACATATAAACCAAATCCAAACCATAAAAAAGAAACTTAAATTATATAAACCGGAACAGAACCAGTCCCAGACCATTTCCATTCAGTTTTGTCTAAATCAGAAAGTGGCAGATTCTCTTTCAATGGGTAGCACGTTTCAAATTTTTACTTAACAAAAATAACAGAAAAAAATAAAATGAGAAATATGGTTTTGTGACCGACAATTCTTCAGAAAAAGGATTGGGACGATGTTCAACAAACTAAACAATCTAAAATTAGCATAACTGACATACTTAGTCAAAATAAAATAATTACAGATCCTTTTAAAGGATGTGAAAGATAAACAAACAAGAGATATATGTAAAAATATTGGCACCAGAACCAACTACATGGGTAAGAGCCCATGCAGTTGGTTCCAGCACTTCGTTTTACCTCCTGAAGCATAAATGATTGGAGAGAATGGAAAGTTTTTGAGGTTGTCAGAGCTGTATGCACCCTTTAATTTACTAACCAGATCTTGCTTATGGCTTCTTTTTTGTTTTTATCTTAGTAGTATACATCACTTCTATTCCATAACACCGATTTGTTTTGTAAAAATCAATTAAAATTGGTTTTTCCTCGCCAGATAGCTTCCTCTTTTCGTCTGACATTATTGCTTTTTGTTCATTTTCTCTCCTCACTTGATGTTCAACTTCTCAAGAAAAGCAAATTTGTATTTTCATTGGTCAGTTACACTATGCCTTAAATGATTTTGCAAAATATTTGTTGCCTAATATGAAGACACTAGCCGGGAGACCTGGCGTCGAACTGTCAGGTTAAGCCACAAGTAACTGTGCGGCCTGGCGTTAAAACCCAGTGGAGTGCTTCATAAAAAACTGTAAACTGTGTCAAACAGTCAGGTGGAGCGCTTTAGTACAGGTAAGCAGTATGTCGTGAATCAAGTAAAGCGTACACAACATTATAGTGTTTCGGGTGTAATGTATTTTTTTTCTCTACTGCAACTTTAGCCGAGATAAAAACATACCTTAAAGCTTGGTCCCCACTGCGCGTTTAAGTGCGTTTATGATTCTTAAACACACTTATACGCCCAGTGGGGACACTCACTAAACGCACTTAAACGCCAAAATTTACTAAACGCGAATATCAAAAAATTTTGTTCTTCGCGTTTAACGATCAAAGACACCGCCATTCAGAAGGATTTAAATGAAGATGTTCAAAGCGTGCTGGGGTCATTCGATGATAACGAAAAAATAACTCATCGTCCTTCATCAACTCCTGAAAAAGTGTATAAAAAGTTCCATGGAGTGGCCTTTGAAGGAAAATATTCCGCGCCCAAAATCTTCTTTTTTTTGTTTTTTTGTCGCTTTCTGAGCAGTAACAACAGTAATAATTCTTCATCGCCTGAATCACTTTCACTCTCCATTTTCACGAACAACTTTTCATGAACATATAAAGTTTCCTAGATTGTACTTCAAGTGAGAACAGTATTGCATAAACGCAGTTATACGCCCAGTGGGGACATTGATGCGTATAAGTGCGTATAAGTGCGTTTAAAATGTTAAACGCAATTATACGCACTTATACGCCCAGTGGGGACAAAGCTTAAGTGGATAAATTTTGGCGAGGATTAAATTTGGCGAATTTGGGCAAAATTCGTCAAATTAAATACCCGCCGATAAATTTTGGCGAGGATTAAATTTGGCGAATTTGGGCAAAATTCGTCAAATTAAATACCCGCCAAAATTTTGTGAACTGACTATTAACATAATTTACCGTTCGCCAAATTAAATCCCCATCAAATTTTTAAAAAAATACGTTTTTTTTTAATTAAGAAAAGAAAACTTTGATGAAGACGTTGATGAAAAATAGAATTTTTAACTCTATAACAAATCTTGTGTTTATATATACGTTTATTCTTATTTTTTATAAAACATTTCAAGACATAAAATTCATTTCTTTGTGTCATTCGCCAAAATAAATCCCCGCCAAAAAAAACATTTTTTTGTATTTGCCAAATTAAATCCTCGCCAAATTTTATAAAATTTATCATTCGCCAAATTAAATCCCCACCAAATATTCCATTTTGGTCATTCGCCAAATTAAATACTCGCCAAAATTCATCCACTTAAGGTAGTTTACAACCCGCTGTTACCCCATCATAGCAAAAACAATCGGTCAATATTATTTTATTTTGCGAAATAAGTTTCAGTAAACGTTAACACATTAATCGTGACACTGGACTGAACGCTTACTACAGGTAAACCGTGTCGCACATGCTTTTAGGCTTATACGCTTTTCAAAAAAACTGTATTACAGCTTTGGTTTACAAAACACAGGATACACTCTGCTGAAACGACGGGTTAAGCCACAAGTAACTGTGTTACCCGACGTTGACAGCCGGATGAGTGATTAATAAGAAACACATTCAGGTAAAGTGCTTTAGTACAGCTATATAGTATGTAGTAAATCAAGTGAAGTGCACACAACTTTATGGTGTTTCCGGTGTAACTTATTTTAAAAAAAAAATAACTTTCCAAACCTTAGCTATAATAAAAACAGAGATTACAATTCGTTGTTACCCCGTCATAGCAAAAACAGCTGGTCAACCTTTTTTATTTTTCGGAGAATGTTCCCAGGGAAAGTTAAAAAAAAATGTTACTCCAAGCTGAGCGCTTAGTGCAGGTAAACAATGTGACACATCGATATATGTGTAATAGCCTTTTCCGAAAAAAACGTTTTGGCAACTTTGGTTAAACAGATACACAGGAAACAGCCCGTTGTTAACACTGGACTGAGCGGTTAGTACAGGTAAACCGTGTCGCACATGAGTATAAACCATTTTAAAAAAAAACTTTATTGCAACAGGACGCGTCTTTCACGGACAGACAGACAAAATATAGCTATTATTAAAGAGACAAGGCACAAATGTGCTGCAACAATAATTTTGTCCCGGAGACATTTTGCAAAAGGTTGAGCAACATTTGCTATGCAACAAAATTTTGTCCCTGGAGCACCGACACAAAATAGATTCAGATCTATTTTGTCCCCGAGTTTGTGGAGCAAAATTTTTGCTCCATGCAACATTTTTTTGCTCCATTGCAGTAAAGAGTAGATATGAGGCAAGAGCAATTTTCGCATTCGCATGCAATGGAGCAATGTTGCATCTTGCTTAAAAGAGTCTAGGTTATTTAATTAGCGGACTCCAAGCACTTTAAGCTTTGGAATAATACTTCCTGTCACCTAAATTTCCTCACAAGCCTATTTTATTGTTTTCAGTTGTGGCTGCACCCAGATAAATTAAAAGTTTATATATAGAATTTTGTCATCCATATACCTTCAACGGAAATTAAATTGATGTTTCCTCACAAGCCTATTTGATTGGTTTGTTTTCACTTGTGGCTGCACAGTGAGTGACAAAATTCTGTTCTAATTAGGAATGTCCATCACATAGCTTATGCTTGGTAGTTACTGTTAACATTTTCATATTATTATTGTTCTTGTAGTAACTAGTAACTGAAGATACATGTTCAAGTTGAGACATCCATATGAGCTTTATATAGTAGCAGAAGTTGACAATTCTGGTTGTTGTGCAAGAATGTTGTGCTGTTGATGCTGATGGCATTGTGAAATAACAGAAAAGTGCATCGTTTGAAAGTACCAAAATTACCAAGAAAAGTTTGTTGTTTATCTTAATAATTTTATGTGGGGACATCGAAACCTGTCCTGGACATGTTACAAACATTGTTTACAAATGAAAACACGAAAGTTATTATAACTTTATCAGAAACACACATCAAACCGTCAACGAACTCTAATCTCTTCAATTCCGGGGTTTCAGCTTATCCATAAAGACAGACAAAATGGTGAAGGAGGAGGAGTTGCAATGTACTTATCTGACGACATAAAGTGGAAAAGAAGGTTCGATCTTGAAAATGAAGAAATCGAGTGTATTTGGGTAGAAATCGAAATTTTTAAAAGGGAGAAACTTTCTTATTGGATGCATATATAGACCCCCCGATACATCAAATTACTTGAAAAAGGATTTTAATAAATTTTTGAACGATACACTGACAAATGTTAACAAAATTTCTATGGAAACATACCTCTTGGGAGATATGAACGTAAATTATCTTACAAAATCGAATCACAAGGAAATAAAAGATCTATTTACTTCATATGGTTTTAATCAAATCGTTAAATCACCAACACGTATAACAAAGGAAACAAAAACACTAATCGATGTTATCTATACCAATAATCGCTCCCACGTGCAATCTACGAAAAGTATTCCATTGAGTGTTAGTGACCATGATTGTGTTGCGTGCACGCGTAAATTGAACCATCATAAAGAACAACCACGAACAATTAAGTGTAGAGATTACTCAAAATACGACCACACAGTTTTCGCTCGCGAAGTTGGAGAATATGATTGGAATCCAGTTTATATATTTTATGTGGAAGGTAAAAACAAACACCTGATTGAAGATCAATTAAATGAAGATCTACAGTCTATTGCTTCGTATTTACTTAATAACGAATTAGTGATCAATCTGAAAAAAGGAAAAACGGAAGCGATGATCTTTGGTACGGCTAAAAGATTGACTAAATGTGGAAAAGATCTCTCGTTGCAGTACAATGGTGAAGAAATACAGAATACAGAATCGTACAAGTACTTAGGGACAATCTTGGATAGTTCCCTATCAATGTCCACCAACTTTGATAAAATGTACAAGAAAACCATGTCAAAATTACGTATGCTTTTTTCTTTGCGCAATTATCTCGACAAAACAACAATGAATAAGATCTTTCGTGGAATGATTTTACCCTGTGTTACCTTTAAGTGTACTGTTAATCTCAATTTGAGCCAAACACAGTTGCAGAAACTTCAATCTATTGACAAACTGGCGACCAAGTTAACCGGTACCAATCAAACACCAGTCGCGAATGAGATTAAAAAGCGTTCTATTTTACTTGTTCGAAAGTGCTTAGAAAATAAAGTTTGTGAAAATTTCAATGGCTATTTTAACATGATTTCCCACGATCGGGGAACAAGAAATAATGGTTGCATGCTGAAAATTCCATCAACGAAATTGCAGTATGCCAAGACTGGTTTTTTCTGTATGGGTGCCAAACACTATAATGAACTTCCGATTGAAATTCGGAAAACAGAAAATTTTAATGATTTCAAAAAGAAAGTTTTTAATTTATATAATTAAACTAATAGTTTTTATCTTTCAATTTTATCTAGATTAAGTCTTTCAAGTTTTTTGAGAGTCGGTGAATTTTTATCTTTTTTATTTCGTACTTATTTTTAATATTTTAACAGGATGTTATTAATAGCAATATTGTAAATATTGAAATACTTATCCTGTATAAAGATTGTTTAAAATAAAATTGAAAAAAAAAAAATACAGAAACCTCAAGTGATGTTGTACGTAATAATTTGAATGCTCTACACTCATGTTAATGCAAACAAGGAGGTTTTAATACCATTGACAAACCTACTGAGAAACAAGAAATGGGACAGCCGATAGAGTCATGTAAGTCGGAAGAAGCTTCATGGTCAATATGGAAGATACCACCTGTTGAGTTGAATGTGTCACCAGAGAAAGATCCAACAGATATCCCAGCCCTGTGAATCTAGGTCGGCACTCGGCAATGCCGGCCTGAAAACTGACCTTCATTAAATTGAGGTCCACTTGTACATGCTGTCAAGTCCTATATTCTTTCCATGGTCGGCATGCCGAAAAAATTAATTTATTACGTCGGCCAAACATAAGTATCAAAAATGTAGCTTCAACGAACTGTTACTGTTTCCATATTTCGCTCAAAGCTTCACTTGCTATTAACAAGATTCTTCGAGAGCACTCAGTATAGCGTCTGTATTTTGTCAGTGTGAATCAAGGTTCATGGATTTATAATACGTTCGAAAAGCCCGCGACTGAAAACGAGGTAAAAAAAATCAACTTAATTATTTTATTAAAAAAATCACCCAAGAGGAGTTCAAGTATCTATATTATAATACCCGTATACGTCTGTCTGTCTGTCTGACACGCAAAATGGTAGCTTATCGCTGCTTCCCTCAAACCACGCCTGAACAATGCTGAAAGAACCATAGTATTTGTTTTTTCATAACCTTTTCATCTTCCTACCAACCTTTTTATACATCTTTTAATGTCACGTCCTTTTTTACCACGACCTTCGCCACTGCATAAAATCGAAATTTTTGACCTAGCCACCCGACCATTAATCCGGAGTTTTAAGCCTGTCAACCCTTTTGCGCTGGACTTTAATTTAATAACCAATCAGAAACCTTATTCGTTTCACATGTTTACGCAACCCGGCGTTTAATTTTAGGTCCACGAGATCACCAGAATATACATACGCAACCACGAGACCACGAGGACGGATTGGTTTGACATTGGTTTTACGTTTTACACACTAAATCTGTTCTCAATCTTTCCCCATTTTCTTTGAAGCACTTACCTAAACCTTAACGTTTCGCCCCTTTTTATTTTGTAAATCCTTGCACAAGAATGCAAGGGACCCATAGCTCTGACCATAATTATGCTCTTACTAGAACTGACCTTCATAGGGATGTTGGTGATGCCCGTAGAGACCAACAACACTTGCAACAACATCCCAATCGTGCAGCTCAGGTAACAGCCTCCCAAAACCCTCAACACGTCAGGAGGCAGCAAATTAATGACTTAGTCGTGCTAATGACAATCCTGAAGCTGCTCAGGCACGCCAACAACTTGACGCCCTCCGACATGTAAATCGTCGTGCTAATGAGAATCCGCAGCAAGCTAATGCACGTCGTCAGGTAGTTAGCACGTCGTAGGCAAAATAGGCATCCAAATTACTTGAATCTGGCACGCACAAATAATATGCAGCCTTTGCCCGATATTCATTCCTTAGGTTATTTTTCTGTGACCATTGTTCTGCATTACACTTTCAAAATGAAAAGAATTTTAAATGCTGCACTGACGGCAAAGTTCAACTTCCACATTTACATCCTTATCCACCTGAATTACAAGATCTATTAACAAGCAATTCTGAATTAGCTAAAAAATTTTGCCACCTTATTCGATGCCACAATAATTCGTTCAGTTTTGCTTCTCTGGCTGCAAATATTCGCCCTCCTCCAGGACGTGGCCCTCCCTGTTTTAGAATTTGTGGCCAGATTTTTCATAGATATGGTACTTTACATCCCAATGAAAACATAGTGCCTTCTTATAGCCAGTTGTATATTATTGAGGCAGCCAATGCCTTAAATATTCGCATGAACAACCCTGCCAATAATCAATGCAACAGAGAAGTGATGCACACTGTGCAAACTGTCCTTGATCGACTTTTGCCTTTTGCAGCAGCCTATCGCAATATGGCTACTATCGAAAGGCAAGAACAGGAACAGGCTGTTCGTGAAAATAGGCCCCCTTCCCAAGTTTCTATGATCACGAGGGAAGGACCAGACCGTCGCAGGTACAATGCACCACTTCATGAAGAAGTAGCTGCAATATTTATCTCTGAGGATGGTGCACCCCCTGTACAGCGAGATATTGTTGTTTACCCCAGAAATCAATCTTTGCGCCATATTTCATATACGTCAGTCAACATTGAGCCAATGACCTATCCCATTTTATTCCCTAGATGGGAACCTGGGTGGGATCAAAATATGGACCATGTTGCAGAACTTGCAACGGCACGTCGCAATCATGTGACACAGCTCCAATATTACGTGTATAGAACAGCCATACGGAGACAATTTTCTTCTATGCATTTGTCTGGTGAGTTGTTTCAACAGTTTGTTGTTGATTCCTATGTTAAAGTTGAGGAAGACGCCTTGACTTTATACGCAACAATCAACAGCAGCTACGGGCTGATACTTACAGTGGCCTCATTGACAATTTAAGCAATGTTGCAAACGAACGTAACTTGCGAGCAGGTAATATTGTCATTTTACCCTCAACCTTTCCTGGAAGCCCTAGGAGTATGCATCAGTTATACCTTGATGCTATGGCTTTGGTTGCAAGAAAAGGTAAACCTGATTTGTTCTTGACTTTCACCTGCAACCCTAAATGGCCAGAAATTGTTGACAATTTATTGTTAGGTCAATATGCATGTGATAGGCCTGATTTAGTTTCAAGAGTTTTTAAACTAAAGTTAGACACTTTGAAGGAGGATTTAAAGCATGGTGTTCTCGGCTTTCTCTTTGCTCATGTTGACGTTATCGAGTTTCAAAAAAGAGGCCTTCCCCACGCACACATGCTTTTACATTTATCCCATGACTTCGAGCTTCGGAATGCTGATAATATTGATTCTCTCATTTCGGCAACAATTTCAGACGCAAACTTAGAACCAGAACTTTATTCTATCATAAAGTCCATGTTCCCTGTGGTCACCTTAATAATAACACCCCATGTATGGCTGATGGTAAGTGCACTAAAAACGTTCCTAAACACTTTGGGGATGAGACTGTCATTAATGTTGATGGTTATCCACTTCATGCCAGACCTGACAATGGGAGAACGGTCACAATCAGAGGTGTTGATTTGGATAACAGGTGGATTGTGCCTTACAATCCCTACCTTTCCAAAAAGTTTAATGCCAACATTAATCTTGAAGCATGTGTTTCTATAAAAGGTGTGAAATACCTTTATAAGTAAATCTACAAAGGTTATGACACAGCACATGTTGAAATTAATGAGCGCATTGACCATGATGAAGTAAAAACGTTCCTAGATGCCAGGTATGTATCTGCCCCTGAAGCTGCGTGGCGCCTATTTGCTTTTCCCATGAACTCACAAAGTCACAGCATTGTACGCCTTCCCTTACATCTCCCTAACAATCAACGTGTCTTTTTCAGAGATGGAGAGGAAGGTGCTGCAGCACTAAGGGCTGAGGTTCAAAACACTATGCTTAGATCTTGGTTTCTTTTGAATCAAAACCACGAATATGCCAGGCAGTATTTGTATACGGATATCCCATACCATTTTGTTTTTATTAAAAAGGATAAAGTATGGCGGTCAAGATAAAGAGATGCTGAAAAAATTATCACCCGCATGTATAATGCCAGTATCCGAGAAGGAGAGCGATTCTTCCTCCACATACTGTTATTGCATGTTCCTGGTGCCACTTCTTTCAACTACTTAAAAACTGTTGATGGAAATATTTGTCCAACTTTTAGGGAAGCTTGCATTGCATGTCATCTTCTAGATGATGATACCATGTGGAGCAATACAATGCAAGATGTTGTGGACATAGCGTCACCACACAAAATACGCCTAATGTTTTCCTTTATTTTAATTCAAGGGGAACCAAACAACCCCCGCTGAGTTATGGCAGGCTTATCGTCTCCCAATGATGGAGGATTTTATAAGGAGGATTAATGAAGCACAAGCTGAACAGGCTGCTCTTGCTGCAGTAGAGCAGGTTCTTCAGCAGTTTGGTAAGCACCTTAATGATTTTGGGCTTCCATTGTTACATGAAGACCTTGCAGATGATCTGCCCAATGTTGAAGAAATGAGACGTGAAGCAGATAATATGAAGCCTCTTTTAAACCCAGAACAGCTCCTTGGTGCTGATACTGTCCTTGCTGCACTGCTTGGAAATAATCAGCAAGCTACCCGGGTTTTTTTTCTGGATGGTCCAGGGGGTACTGGTAAAACCTTTACTTACAACTACATCATTAAGGAGGTCATAGCTAGAAACATGTCTGTTGCAACTTGTGCTTTGACTGGCATAGCAGCTACTTTATTACAAGATGGTAAGACTGTACATTCTTTATTTAAATTGCCAGTCCCAGTTTTGGACAACAGTACATGTAATGTTAAATCTAATAGTAAACATGCTGATTTTCTTAGAATGCAACATGTTATCATCTTTGACGAGGCCAGCATGATACCTAAACATGCAATTGAAGCTATTGATAGAATGTTTCAAGACATTTGCAATAACGACTCTCCTTTTGGAGGAAAAGTTATTCTTTTAGGTGGTGATTTCAGGCAAACTCTTCCCATAGTAAAGCATGCTCGACCAGCACAAGTAGTGGAGGTTTGTCTTAAAAGTTCTGTTAATGGCGCACTGTCCAGATCTTTCATCTATGCACCAACATGAGAGCAGGGCTACAAGAGGAAGCTTTTGCAAATTGGTTGTTTGAATTAGGCGATGGAAGGCTACGTGTAAAGAAGGATGATCCACTGCAAGGCTGCATTGAAATGCCTCCTGAATGTGTCCTTCAACACAATGACGACCACATTCAAGCTATTTTTGGTGATGTTGCAGCAGCTGATTTTAGGAGTCGTGTTATTTTGACACCAACAAATGATGAAGCTCTAGAAATTAATGACCTCATTTTAGAAACACTTTCCGGGGAAATGCTAACTTATTTTTCCATTGATTCAGTTGTTTCAGACGACCCTGAAGAAATTGGTATGTATCCTATGGAGTTTTTAAATAGCATTACACCTTCTGGTATGCTGCCACACAGGTTGCATTTGAAACCCGGGTGTATTGTAATGCTCTTAGAAAATCTTAGCCTAAAAAATGGATTGTGCAATGGTACAAGATTAGTTGTTTGCCACATGAGAGACAATGTTCTTGATTGTGAAGTTCTTACTGGGATTGCTGCAGGTAATCGTGTACTAATTCCACGCATTGCACTTGCTCCCAATGACACTAACTTGCCATTACGTCTTTCGTACACCTTGACTATAAACAAAAGTCAAGGTCAAACATTTGAAAAAGTTGGAATATATCTTCGCAGACCTTGCTTTAGCCATGGTCTGTCGAAGTGGGCAATGTTGATATGTGTTTTGTCCATGGACAGTGCTCAAAGCTCTTTCACAGAAAGTTCTTGCAACTTACTATGATTAAACTTTGCGTTCTGTCCAAAATATTTGCACCAGTGCCAGGTATTTTGTGGATACCAAAAAGGCTTCACACAGTGTTGCTACAGAGCGTCTATCTTAAACTTGTTTGGCTAACGTCTGCTTTTCTTCTTCTCTCATAGGTGGGGTTCAAAATCCTATGGCTTACCGTCTCGTGGTGTACCTTCTCGTGGTGTACCCTGTTACGTGAATCTTAACTACCCTCAATGAACAAAAATCTACAAAGTATTTTTCCTCATTAGCATGTAGTTAAAGTTCACAAACTAAAAGCCAAGGTTATTACTCACAGTTGGTGGTGGAACTTCCCAAAGCTGCCACTTTACAATTTCTATCATTCTTTCTAATCATCCATCACCTACTGTGGGTAATATCTCTTTATTAAAGGGATCCCGAGGTACTTTTACAAGTTGGACTCATCTGAAAGATTTGCATGAGAAATGCTAAATGATATATTTACTTTTTGTTAAAACTTCATGTAACTCCAGATATAGCTTTTTAAATATTTATTTTTCTTGTCGCTCGACCGCCATCTTGGTTATCTTCGACCTTCTTCTTCGTTGAAAATTTTCATTCTAGCTCCAGTCTTTTTTAGTGGCACGTGACCCTGTTACGTATTATTTCAGTATAGCGCTTTAATTATTACTGACTGCATAGCCAGAACATATACCTTCGCGCGGCAAAGTGAAACGAAAGCTCTCTACGAACAATTTTTTTTTTTTTAAAAAAAAAATTAAAATAATTCTGCATAAAGTTCTTTACGAACGATTATTTTTTTTTAAAAAGTAGAAATAATTCTGCATATGTTCTCACATAGCTGAGCAATCAAACGAAAAATAAAATGTGCATGATGTTTATTTCAAAGGACTTTTTATTTGAGACGCAAGTTGTGCATGATTTTTATTTCAAAGGACTTTTATTTGAGACGCAGGTTGTGAAAGTTACTGATCATTCAACATGTCACACATTTGTGTATGGTTTTTATTTCAAAAGGATATATTTTGGAAGGCAAATATAAGTAACGAAATATCAAGGTGTGACTATAAGCCCATAAAAAGTTATAGAAAAAGTTGAAGGGTTAGGGTTACAACCTTTGTAATTTGAGACGGCACTCGCATTTGCCGAGGTAATTACCGACATATTTTCAAAACATGTACCTTCGCGTCGGCAATTAATGTATGATGTATGCTTTTAAAAGGTCTAATCATGGAGGTACAGAGCAGCGTTGGTGTTAGACAGCAGGCCTGGTCATGAATGGCGTGCGATTGCACGCGCACGCCTCGTCACACGCCTAAAAGGAACTTGGGAGTGTGATGTCTTGCACGCCTCAAGACCTGTGTGGAGAGCAATGTACAAAATAGAAAATCAACAGTTTCATTTTCGATGTTAAAATGAAAATTATTTGCAGTTGATAACAACAGGTTTTATCTACAATTAAATTCATGATATAATGTCTGTTCCGCCTGTAAGTGCAGTTTTGCAGACTTGCTTCATCCGTGCTCCGTCGGCGTTCACCTCCGCATTAGTTAAGAACCGCATGGCTGGATTTCTTGTGTAAGACCTGGTTAGCAACGACGAAGGGGCCAGGCATTAGGGATTCGTGTCTACGTAGTTCTTTTAACTAAGTCAGGAGTCGGTGAATTAGCTAGGATGGTCAGGTTGGCTATGAATAGGCTTGCTCGTGGATTTAAAGGACTAGAACTATTCAATAATTCTGAGATCTAAACAAATGGAAGTGTCCGACCAAGGCGGAAATCTATTGGAGGTTTTGTCCGACGAAAGTTCGAAACGAGCTAAGGACATGTCCGACCAAACTGGAAATGTTGCGGACATTTCGTCTAACGAGTCTCCAAAAATTATTTCGAGGGCTGCCTTCTGGGAAGTTTTTTAGGAATCGCACAACTACTATCTTTCACCGCACCCCTAAATAGAACTCAGACGTGCGATGTTTGTCGCACGCCATTGCAACTTTAGGAGTGTGACCTACCGCACGCCAGTCATTTTACTCGTGACCAGGCCTGAGACAGGATACCTGTCTCTCTTTTCTGCTTTCGCGCTTCGATGTCTGTCCTGCTTTTGTAACCCTGCTTATTTTAGCGCGCTATCGCAAAAGGGAAAAATGATGAGTTTAATTTACTAGACAACGTTGATGTTTGCGCTACATATTGGAAGAATATCATAAAAACAAACTTTAATTAGACAGTAAATTCTGCCTCTCTCTGTATCGTGGGATAAATTAAAGTAGTATTCTTTTCTATTGATTTTTTAATATTTTTTAATAAAAAATATATCCATCTACTGAGTAACTTAGGCAACCTCGTCCCCATGGATTGTTGAGAACAAGGTTGGCAATACTCACTTGAGCATCATACCCCGCCTAGGTCGACAGGTTATAGATCAGTAAATTTTACAACCTGTTTGTTGAAATAAATTCTTTTAAATTTGAAATAAAAGAAATCATGCACACACCTGCTGCTAATATCTTATTTTTTTGTTTTATTGCTTAGACGGCTAGAATATCATGTTGAATTATTTTTTTTAAACAAAAACAAATCATTCGTACAGAGATCGATGTGGAAAGTACATTGGATTTTTTTAACTTTGTTGCCACAGTATATTAATTGTTTTTGGCTATGAAAGTCATTAATAATAGCGAGTGAAAGTCATTAATTTGTGAGCGCTACTGAAATACTACGTAATAGGGTCACGTGCCACTAAAAAGGACTGGAGCTAGTCTGAAATTTTTAACGAACAAGAAGATCGAAGCGGCCATCAAGGCGGCAAGAAAAACAAATATTTAAAAAACGATATCTGGGGTTACATGAACTTTTAACAAAAAGTGAATATGTCATTGGGAATAACTTTTGAAAATCTTTCAGGTAAGTCCAACTTGTAAAAGTACCTCGGGATCCCTTTAAAAATGTAATTTCTGTTTTGTGCTTATATGTTTCATTCATATTCTCACTACTCACTCTGCACACAATCTGTCTGTCACATCAATAAAAATTTTGGTATTTTAGATTAGATTAAAATGTCAAAAAGTCTTCAAACAAAGTTTTCGTCCTGTACCGAAACACAGGCACCTAATGTTGATACCTATGAGGAAGAGGAGGAGGAAACAGAGGAGCATCATGACACAGAAGAAAGTATGGAAGCTGCTGAACAAACTCAAGTGAACTTTCTTTAACCATGCAAAACGTTGTTTTTTTTGTCTTTTTTTGTCAATATTCTCTCACAACTTTTTGTATTTTAATTGTTAGGACTTTTCATTTCAAGCTGTTCAACGTTTTCGGAAGGCTAACCCTGGACCGAGGTTCTGCGCTGCATTTTTGGTGTGGCGGCGAAATGGTGGCAGTGACCGTGCTGACTTCGTTTGGCGGAAAAAACAGAAGCCAAAGAAAAGAGAGTTGAAATCGGTCACCCACACCTACCAGGATGGGAAGTGCATAACTGTAATGAAGTACTATTAATTGGTACTTTATTTTTATAACACCATTTGCACAAAAACACTTCCTTTTCTTGGTTTGGGTGGTCGATATCACCCACCGTTTTGTTCATATGCTCATTTGTTTTGTTCTTTTTATTAAAACCTATTGTAAATACTCAGAGATGCACATTACACACTTAGAGAGTAATGCTTCAGTTTAAAGCTGGTGAGAATGAGGTTTAAGTTTATCCAGAGAATTTATCTTTGTATAACCTTTTGGCAAAACTGATACCCCTGTGCATCACAGCTAATACGGACAATAACAATTGTCCGAGGGACCAGCAGGCCTTAACTCAGTAAAGACTTTTATTTTTAGTATTCAACTACACTCTTTTGAAATGTTTTTTTTATTCCTGTAGGTACACCATTCATACATCCTTCCTTTCATCTTTAACGCCCCTACATTAACAAAGCATTGCAAAAGGTAACACTTTTTATTCTATTATTGTGGGTTTATTTTTCATTTTCATTTATAAATGAATAACTTTTTTCTATTTCTCAAAATTCGATTTATTTATCGAAGAAGTAAACGCGACATGCTGATTTATAAAAGAATTGTTGAAGGTTGGAAATTTTCTTGCTTAGGGTTTGAAACAAACTCTAACAACATGCAGAGAATATTCAAAACTCACTGACGTAAAAAGCAACAAAAAAAGAGTAGCTAAAATTGGAACAGAAAAATAGTGCAAGGAACAACAGTGATTAAAAAAAATAATTTCTCCGATCATGTTAAGCTATCAAAGACACATGTATCGGCAGTGATCCGACTTTCAGAAAAAGAAACTGAAAAAGAAAAGGAAAGTTATGGCTGCTCCTCATCGTCATCAACACCAACAGGAGCGCCCAAACAAACAACATTAATGCCATTTGTCGAACGGTTAAATTCACTGCAGAAAACTCAGTTAACTAAAAAAATGCAGATCGCTCATTTCACTCCAGTGAATGCGAAGTCCTTTTCTTTTTATGGAAAATTATCTCAATTTTGTAATGACACCTTGAAAGTAAGTTAATTTTCTTATTTTTTTGTACGTATGTATAGTATTTTGAATAAAGTCTATATTATATTTTCATATTATTCTGAATAAATTCGAAACGGTGTTGATATAACGCTATTTGACTTATCATCTTGTCTTCAACCCTGGGGACGAGGTTAGTGTCTCATCTTCATCTTATAATTGATCTTTTTATAAGATAATTCGTATTCATTAGGTTGAGCTTGGAAAGGGTTATATGTATCACACTGCTGGGATCGAAATGGTGAATTGCTTGGCAAAGAGCAGTCGATTGAAGATAATAACAGAGCCATTGAATTCTGGTAATATTCGATACTACAGTGTGATGAATGACGGAAGTAGTTCCGCAAAAACAATGGATGAAAAACAAGTGTTCTTGATGAAAAAAGCTCCGTCAGGTATTTAACAGTTTTCTTAATATGATTTGTTTTTCTCCTGTGCTATTTTTTCAATCGCGATAGCACGATGGTTTGGTTTCGGCTCAGCTCAGCTCATCGTCAATTCGACGTTTTTTAAGGTAGTTTACAACAATTACTTTTATACGCACTACATTCACAAAGTGGGGAAAAAATGTGCAAATCGATCTCTTATTTTAACCGTCATTAATAATTCATGAAATATAATATAAGTTTATTTCTACCTACATCACATCACGTGCCTAACTATTTTTGCAACAATCCGTCTTGTTTTTTATTCAAAGCGACACGTGCTGTTTCATAGGGTCACAATACAAAAGATCTTTTGACGTTATAAATAGAACCAGGTGTGATACATTGCAGTGTAGTAAATTGAACACTCCACCGTCATTAAATTCTTGTATTATTATTGAGTTTTTATTTACAATTCTTTTTTTTATTTCTTTTCAAGGTGTTCCTACATTTTCATTGATGTCTCTGGAACAACCTGACGATGCAGATGCAGAAAGACTGAAATAAGCACTAGAAAATTCGATAGGAAAATTGGAACTTTCCATCGACAGAGCAGAGCACGAAGTCAGACTATGTTCTGATGGTGCAGCAGTAAATCTTTCGCTATTCGAAAAGGTGAAAACTGATGTTGGTGAACACTATGTTCCAGTTTGGTGTCCGAGCCATTGCTTGGAACTTGGTATCCGAGATGCCTTTAAAGCTTCCGATTTCAACAATACATGTGAAAAAGATATACATTGCGATGGCGCCTATTGAAGCGGCAATCTATTTTTATGGCACTACCATATTGAAAATACAAACGCCCATCGGGAACTCGTTGGGTGGAGCATCAGTTTGCCAATCTGAAATCCCATAATCATAATTTACCAATTTTCATTGGCTTTCTCAACCAAAAAATTTCCGATCCTCACAAGTCGATAAAAAAAATAAAAGCCACACTTTTTTTTCATGTCGACAAAATTATTTATGCTGGATGTAAGCAAGATGTCCTTGCTCTGGAATTAATTCTTCCCTCTCTCTTTACCTGTTGCGCAAAAACATTGAAACTAGTGAAAAAACTGGATTTGCTTTTGACTGATGAGGGATCGGATGCTTTGAGGAGAGGAGGTATTTCCGAACACAGTTGCACTGATTATCCAGTTTTCACCTGAAGCGGCCAACATTGTTCTTGAACGACAAACAAGAAACGACATACAAGTCAACCCAGGCCAAAATTACTCTTTATTCTACGAAGGGAGTTATTGGGTTGTTGGGGAAATACAAGGAGCCATTGAAAAAATCGCTGACGAAATACATCCGATTGTAGAGCGTCTATATGATTCACTAAAAGTAAGTCTCGACCCTATAATTGAAGATCCATCATTCCATGCTATGGCAATATTTTTGGACACACAGGCCTTATATGATATGATGGACTGCAATGATATTAAGGAACAACTAAAAGTCATCGTCGATAGATTTAAAAATCTTTTAATAGCGAATGGCTGCGACATAAATCAAATGGAAGTGTTATACGAACATACAAATCGTTTTCTCCCTGGAAAATCTCCGAATAAAACGTGGCCACATTTATTTGCGTGTCAGGATCGACTGGGTATTACCAATATTATCCACTTAGCAGAGATATCGATCACGACACCTTCATCAAACGCTGAGACAGAAAGAGTTTTCTCTTTTCTGTGGCGTGTCTTTACCAAGGACCGGCAGTCCTTCAAAGATGGCAGTCTCGAAAATGTCTTACACTTGCGATGTAACCAGATTTTTCTGATTCCCGATATCAACATGCCATTGAGTTATTTCTTTCTGGACATCCAAACGGAGAAATAAGAAAACAACCTTCAACAACAAATGGTAGACACATCAGTATCAGCAGTGATTGCTCTGGATGAGATGATTTCGGATGCGACGTTGCTAACATTGGCGATATAGATATCGATCAATTATCGAGTGAGGAGTGGACCGACTCCGATGGTGGTGACGATGATAAGTTTAAACAATTGATAGTTTTACTGTTTAAAACTAAAAAAGACATTATTTATTTAGAAACACATTGTATATAACTTTGTTTTGATGAAAATTAAAACCAGTTTCGTCCCAAGGACTATCCCCCCCCCCCCCCATCCGCGTCCATGTTTGTTCGGCAATGCAAATGAGCTAAGCTCCTCCATACCTTGCTAAGGATAGCATCGTATCTATATAAAAAACAGAAGGGGGCTGTGAACCACAACATTTGCAGAGTCTCAGGAAAAGTGCAAGCTCTGTACTTGTATAACTCGTGGGAAGTTTTGTCCTGGTCGAAGAGAACAGCGATGGTCTTCGAGGGCTTGACTGAGTGCATCACTGCAAACTGATTTACCTGAGGTAAAAGTATATATATCACAGTATTTGATGAAAGGGCAGAAAATAGCAAATGCCGACCTTGCCGACCTGATCGGTTTGCCGACCTAATTTTTGCTTTAGGTCGGCAAAATTTCACCAGCTTTCGTCCAGTTGAGATCGCCACTTACGTGCCGATTTTGAATCCTTCGGATTCACAGGGCTGTATCACCAATTCAGAACCCTCTGTAGGAAATAGGCTCGATGAAGAAGCCAGCATCCCAGAAAGATATGAGCAAGATTTAGACAATGGTGATATAAAGTCGGTCATGGAGAGGCTGAGTCGGTGTTCTCTTGACAGCGGCAATGTAGAAATGACAAATGAAAGTAAACCTAAAGTGTTTGAGGAAGTCAGTAATGTTGGTCAACCGGTAATAACAACAAAATGGTTTATTACGAAAAGTTCAAGGATGAGAAGAAGATTGTGAACGCCAGGGGGTTTAAAGAGGATTCTACAGACCTTGCAACAGATTCGCCTACATGTAGTAAGCAAAATCTTCGTTTAGTTCTTGCGGTTGGCGCAAGTAAAGGGTCGACTATCAATTCATTGGATATATCATCAGCATTTTTGTAAGGTGGTGCAATGACTAGAAAGGTTTTTGTTCAACCTCCTGCTGATATTTTTTCTGGAGATGTAGTTTGGAGATTTAAAGTTGTCTTTATGGTTCAAATGATGCCCCCAAGAGCATGGTATACTAGAGTCAAAAGCACATTACTGAATTTAGTTGCCAAGATGAGTTTATATGACCCAGCATTGTCCATGTGGGATGAGAATAATCAGCTAATAAGATTGTTAGTATGTCATGTTGATGACTTTACTTATTGTGGTTCAGAAAAGTTTAATGACAAGGTCATTGCGAAGTTGAAGAATAAATTTAAAATCAGTTCTGAAGCTAGTTCATGTTTTAAACATTTTGGTCTCAACATCAGTCAAAGCAGCAATGGCATCAGAATCAATCAAGATCAGTGCATTCAGAGCTTGAAAAATCTTTATTTGAGACTTTGAAGACAAGCAACTTCACCAAAGACATCAGACTGAGAGTCGATATATAGCTCGATTGAGACAGATGGTTGAGCAGAGTGAGATATAATCAACTTGCTGATTGTATGACAAAACATGGAGCATCAAGGAAATTGTTCGATGTGGAATCTTTTACAAGAATTGGTCCAATTCGAACTTATTTGGTTTGGATTGAAATTATGTTGAGTTTGGCCACTTAATTCGGAAGAGTTGGAATGCTAATATTTTGATATTATCATTCTTTTAGTGACTAGTAACTGAAGATACTGGTGAAGCTTTTAATATACATCTTCAAGGTGAGACATCCATATGGGCTTTATAACAGTTACAGGTCATTAATATACCCCGTCCAACCCATGCTAGCATGGGTTGGACGTTAAGCCGAGAATGATGATGAATGATGAACAGTTACGTCCATCCACAAAATATGTTGGCTCTGGCAAATTTTATCCAAAATCATTTTTTCGAAAAACTCTTGCTGAATTTTTAAACAAGTTGTTTTTTAATTATTTATTTTATGATAATATTTGCTTATCTTATTTAGTACATTGACATCAGTCTGAAATGTATTCACATTGCGGCAAATTTAAACCGTGGAAATCAACGTTTTATTTAGTCTGCAAACTTTCCCAAATTATCAGAATTTCGAAAAAAGCGAAATATGAAGTCAGAAAACAATTTATGTTACGTTTACACTAAAGCAAATTGTTACTGATTTATGAGTAATTTAGGGATCGTCTCCACGATCGTTTCAAATTTGATCGTTTTAATTTGTATAATTATTTTTTTGAAACGATCTCTATACGAATTTGAAACGATTAAAACCAACAGTAATTCGTATCCCCTTTGTATCAATATTTATAAATTTGCCTTAAAATCGTTTTATTTCAGTTAGAATCGTTTCGTAATCGCTTCATATAAATTCGTTTCAACTCCATTTTAAAATCGTTTCAAACTTTTTTGCAAACGCTTCGTTTCGTTGCCTGTAGATCGTTTCAAAATCGTTTCTAATTTATCACATTGCAATTATCGTGTGTACTATTTGTAGCCGATTTCTATAGAATCAATTATCATGAAAATAATTCTAAATTTTTTAAATAAATACGCATATATGTAACTACGTAGCGCGCTGCACACAAAGTTTCAAAATTGTGAGAAAGGATAATTCGCAAGTAACTTATTTTTTTTCTTAGATAAGATTTATTAGACATAATATTCGCATATCGTAAAATCTTTTTTCGCAATGTAATAACAAAATATGGCTTTGTTAGACTTGGTTTTTTATAATGAAATACGGCAAGAAGTTGATGTTCTCTCGCTATTATTTTTAATGCGAACCGGCGATGTTTTAAAGATCGTACAACAATCGATACCTATAAGTCTTTTTTAACATATGAATACTCTTTCGTAAGAAACATGAACAAATTGTTCAGAAAGCTAATGTAAATAATTAATTATTCATGTTAGCCAGATTAAAAAAATCTATAAATAACAAGAACATATTTTTCGAAACAATGGAATTTATGGTGGCATTTAGAAACAATGCAAAGGTGCGTAAAATGATATCACGAAAAAAAATTAAAACTCCAAAAGAACTAACGATTGTTTGCTTTTTTTAGGATTATTTTTAACAAGTTATATTCCAGATGAAATTTTGTTAATTTTCCTTGGGATTTCAATTTCAAATAAATGCATTCTACGGATGAAAATATCCAAAAACGTATTATTATAATATTTCCAGGTAACTAAAGTTAATTTGTTTTTTGTATAGCTTCGCATGATTTTGTACCTAAAAACGTAAAAATATCACGCCATAATTGCATGCAAGTCTTGTTTTTACATGTAAACACACATTTGAAAAAAGAAAACTCGTTGTCGTTGGTTTATTCACAAAATGTTCTTATAAAAACGTTAAAAATATTTACAAAAAAAAATACAAATAATCCTCTATTTTTTTTGAAAGTTTTCGCCTTACCTGTCTACATTTAGAGTTTATTATTTCATTAATGTTATTTAAATTTTCAAATTCTTCTTTAAAGTTTTTTCTTGCCAGGCCAATTATTATTTTCATCCGGCTGGGTGATAATGCTGACTTATCAGTAACTTGGCCAGAGTATTTCCGCTTTCCTCCACCAACACTTCCTCCTGCCAACTCGTGAGCACTGTACAATCTTTCCATTTCAGACCTTATAAAGCCAGAACAACGGTTTATAGTACGTTTTCTTTTAAAAGGAAACTCTGGTAAAGGTTCTTCATCTGGGATGGCAGAAGTTGAACCTGTGATGGGTTCTTCGCTAACGAGCTCACTTTCTTGAACGATTGCTGGCCAATAATTAAAAGGCTCGTCGTCTGATGTAATTGACGCGGTCAGCAGCTCGGTGAATGTAGGCTCCTTTTCGTTTTAGTTTGGCGCAACTTGCTCATAATTTTTTGTTTTTTGTTTTAATGAGTGGGCCCATGTTGTCGACTTTCGACTCCATTATTGTAACTTTATGTGTTAATTCCATAACCTGAGTTAACCGTTGTTAATTCTTGTTTCATTGTTTTTATTTCAGCCAAGATTTCATTCATAACATCATTCATGCCAAACGCGATATCGGTTACCGGCAAGTTTGTGTCAGGTGGTGTCAACGACTTGATGGCTGGACAATTGAAAGCATACTCGAGTGACTTTAGCGCGTTTGGTTTCGAAGGGGATGCATACATGTCTGATGGGGTTTCCTCGATTATTTCAGAAAAGGATGCTGCTGGTGTTTTCTCAACGCTGAAATCAGAGCTTGAAAAATCAACATGTTCCGCGGTGATGGCAGCAGGTGTCGTACAGACAGGCGTACTAGCAGCTGGTCCAAGTTGCTACTTAAGATATTCATAGAGAACTGTCTCTCTGGTAGTTGTTGTCACCTAAAATAAATAGTGAATAAAAATTAATAAATATTTAAACCACACAGTAAGAAAAGGTTGAAACACAATATTACTTTCGGAAAATAAAATAAATACATACTTGTGCTGCAAACGGGTCATTTGTATCAATTAAAAAAATTTTTCTTCTCGTAGTGTCCCAAATTTCATCACCATGTTCCAAGTATTTAGGTTTGCCACGTAACAAAAAATTTGATTTAATTATTGCATTTTGTGTTAGGAAAGGTTATAAGGACAGACTTGATACAGAGGAAGTTGAGTTTAGATCTAACACAGTCTAGATCAGATTGGAAGAGGGTCATTAATATACCCCGTCCAACCCATGCTAGCATGGAAAACGGACGTTAAGCCGAGAATGATGATGATGATGATGAAAGGTCGTTTTTGAATAGGAATACGAACTTCACTTCTCGGCATTCAGCAGTCGTATGTTTTTGGGTAACCACTCCAGGTTACCTTCACCTTTTCATTTATTTCGAGAATAGAAGCAAATAACCAGTGCTTAGTTTCAGGATCGAGCGTCTGTACCTTCATTTTCTTTTTAAATTCAGTTACTTGAGCCATCGTTATGAAAAAACGCTTGAAAATTTATTTAATCGTGTGGTGAACAAAGTTGTGTTAAAGAGAAGAATGAAATGAAATGTTGCTTTACTTTCATTTAATCCTAATAAACAAGATAGCTATTGTTCCCTGATGGCTTTAGATGGGGTACCGAAGTTTAATTGTTTTCTTTTATCACAGTAATTAGGTGTAACGGAAAAATATGTCATTAACACTACTTGTTACTCTTGATAACTTTTTAAGTAGGTGCGAGAATCTTTGATGCGAACGATTCTTATTTCCTAAACAAGATCTTCTTTATCACCGCATTTAAAAGAATGTGAAAAAAACTTTTTGATTTGCCGTGACGTACACATATCTGCTTTTTAAAGTATAAAAATGTTTCATATAATCGTGTTTCTTTATCACCGCTTTTAAAAGAATGTAAAAAAAAACTCTTTGATTTGCCGTGACGTACACATATCTGCTTTTTAAGTATAAAAATGTTTCATATAATCGTGTTTCTTAAAAAAACACCTATCACACTCATGTTTCTTTTATAATTTTGTTTCTTAAAAAAAAAAAATGTATCAGCCTCGCTGTTTTTATAAACATTTTTTTTAAAAAAAGGCTTGTATCAGCATGTTTCTTATAATCGTGTTTCTTAAAAATAAACCATATATGTGACATGGTTTGCGATTTTCGACCGTTTTATTATTATAACGCTGTTAAAACGCTGTTATAACGCCGTAATAACGCTTCCACTTCAGCGTTAATGAAGACTTCATTTTAAAGCGTTAAGAGGCGTTAAAACAACCAGCGTTATAACACGCTAATAACACTACCCCATTATGTTTTATTTTTAGCAGCGTTATAACGCTGCCCCACTTTCGAATCCCGTTAAACAAAATTCGATCATGAAACAATAACTTTGACTTCGCGTTCAACGAGTTTAAAAAGTAAACTTTAGATCAGAAATTTTATTATTAATTTATTTTCTTTCCAACTTACGACATTGTCATCAGTGTTAGCCAGCGTGCGATTATATTATGTTGTTATAAAAAAAGTTTATTTACAACAACGTGTAATGGTTCCATTCATGTTTATGCTTGTTCTAAAACATAGTAGCTACAAATGTTTTATTTCGTCGATAACGATATTGTCAAAAACCCGTTTGACATATCGTAAGATGAAAACAGGATCGTAGAAAGCAAAAATATCGCTGCAGATCGTTTAAATACAGTCAAAACGGCATCGTAGAAAGCGAAAACATCACCGTAGATTGTTTAAAAATCATGAAAACAGGATCGTAGAACGCGAAAAGATCGCCGTAGATCGTTTAAATACGGTCAAAATGGCATCGTAGAACGCGAAAAGATCGCCGCAGATCGTTTAAAAACCATGAAAACAGGATCGTAGAAAGCAAAAAGATCGCCATAGATCGTTGAAAAATCCTGAAAACAGGATCGTAGAAATAAAAAAGAACGCCGTAGATCGTTTAACAATCATGAAAACGGGATCGTAGAAATCAAAAAGATCGCCGTAGATCGTTTAAAAATCATGAAAACGGGATCGTAGAAATCAAAAAGATCGCCGTAGATTGTTTAAAAATCACGAAAACAGGATCTTAGAAAGCAAAAAGATCGCCGTAGATCGTTTAAAAATCATGAAAACGGGATCGTAGAAATAAAAAAGATCGCCGTAGATCGTTTAAAAATCATGAAAACGGGATCGTAGAAATAAAAAAGATCGCTGCAGATCGTTTAAATACAGTCAAAACGGCATCGTAGAAGAATTTTGAAAGGATCGCCGTAGATCGTTTTAAAAACCATGAAACAGGATCGTAGAAAGCGAAAAGATCGCCGTATATGGTTTAAATAAGGTCAAAACGGCATCGTAGAAAGCGAGAAGATCACCGTTAAAATATCAAATAAAGTTAAAAAGCAAACGGTTGATAATCGCAAACCATGTCACACATATCAGCCTCATGTCAAGTGGAGGTTGTAGGATTTTCAGATTAGAAAACTTTTAAAGGGTTTTTTTAAAAAAAAAATTTTTGCACTAAAAGTTATATACATAAAACGTAAAAATAATAAAGAATATATTAAAAATATACTAATGTTTCATTAAACGCATATGACGTTTCTTATCTGCTGCAGAAAAAAAGATAAGAACATCCGTGCATGCAAACGCCATGCTCCGTAGGATTAAAAAAATCTTCTTTTTTTTTGCTGTTTTGGGTTTTGCAACATTGTTATAAAATGTTTTGTATGACCAGGATAAATTTCGCTGATTTCAGGACAGGGACAAGTTCCACCAAATTGCTGAGTGATGTCTAGGAAATTATTATGACGGAGTGGAAGTGAAGAACAGTGGCTACAGTCAGGTGACGAGCACCTAAAAAATTCCAACTGATATGCTTTTTGATTAGCATGTTTTACAAAGAATTGATAAAACGACTGCAGTTCCAGGAGCTCAGGTGTTTCTCAAATTTTCTTAGCAGAAGCATCAGCAAACGTTTTAAGAAGACCATGGGTTGCCTTGATATGCGGTATTATTGGATCACTACTTAAAACGCTTTCTGCAGTAATCTGGAATCCAGCGTAGTATTTGTTATGCCAAAATTTCGTGCACTCTATGGTGGCATTGTCTAGCACTTTATGCCATGTTTCATCGTCGCCAGCTGCAGGTACGACTCCTTCGATCGTGTCTGGTAATGTAACACCGACTATCTGCTTAGTTAAATACGACCAGCTTCTTTTGATGGGGTTAAATCGTGAGTGGCCAGGCACATAACATTGTACAATTAGCGAATCCAAGTAACAATTTAGCCACAAAAAACCCAGCAACATTAAATTGATAACTCCTTTCACATACCAATCAGGTCCACCGTCAGCAATTAAAACAACGTTATGCGTATTCATAAGCGTCTCGTGTTTTATTAACTCCATCAAATGATTAACATGCATAACGTTCGTACTTTCCAAAACACGCGAAGGAAAAAGTTTCACAGTTAAATTACCGTTTCGTGGCCATATAATTTTGTCGCGATTAAGTCGATATGTGCATGTATCAACATCACTGTTTATGTCTTTATGTCTTCTCCTACGGAAAGTGATCGTTTCCGGGTTTTTTTAAACAAGGCTCTTGTTGGTGATAACGACCTACTTCTTTCGTTCTTTTTTCTCAAAACTTGATAGCCAGCCGGGACGAGTTTACAATTTGAATGCGGAAAATCATGGTCGTCGTAGTTTGGCGCATCTCTGTTCATGTAAAACCTACATATTTTACTACGACTTGTTGCTGGAATCCCCAACTCCACTTTATTTTTGTTGTCAACGGACAAACAAAGAGTGTTTTCTTTACAAAGTGTTGCCATCTGATTTACAAAACTTACTTGAGCGGAGGTGTAATGAAAATTGATGCGAGTTTTCTTTTCAGCAGTGTTGCGTCTCGGTGGAACACGTGCATCAATTAAGCCCTTAAAACGCTTACTCGCAGTTGTCTTTCGACGAGGGGGAAGCATAAGTCTGTGGACGGTGTCTTTGCTTACGTCTATCCCCAATGTATTTTTAATGTGACGAACAATATCTTTTAATGTAACTCCGTTAGTGTACATTGTATCATATCTGCGTCTAAGGTGGGCGCCAGCTGAACCTTGTTCAATAAAGCTCCTGATGCACGACACAAGTTCTGGATTATTTTCGTGGACGCTGCGGTTTGTTGTTGTTTTGCTCAGCATTTCTAAAAGTAAATCGGAAAATAGAAATACATAATTTTAAAAACAAACTTACGTTCAAACAAGAAAGTTTTTTTTTAGAAAACATACGAAAAAATAAACTCGTTAATTCTTGCCTTATAAATATCTTCAACATTTAAATTTTCATCTTTTGGATATCTTTTTCAAACAACCAATCCAAATCTTCAAATTCACTGTCATCCAACGTTGCCATGGTGTTTTAGTTTTTAGAAAAACTATAAACGTATGAATGATAAATATAAGATTTCTTTAAAAACGTACGTAGATATAAAAGAAGTTGAAGCTTGTAAATGACGCCTTCTCTAAGACCGACACCTGCTTTAAAATAATTTTTAAGAATCGATTTTTATTGCGTTTTAATTGTTTTTTAATTAAGCTTCAAAGAAAAACAAAATTCGTTTCCGAATTCGTTTCCGAAGTTGTTTCTGAATCGTTTCAGAAGTTTGATTCTAAATCGTTTCGGAACTTTGTTTCTAAATCGTTTCCAAATCGTTTCCCATTCGTTTCCCATTCGTTTCATTTTTTAACTAACATATTTTATTTTATTTTAAATCGTTTCATAATCGTTTCGTAAATTAAAAATTTGTTTCATGAAACGATCTGAAACGATTTTATTAAATGACGAGACAATTGCTATACGATCAAAATCGTTTCAATTCGTATAAAAAGTGAAACGATCGTGGAGACAGTCCCTTACTAAAAAGAAATTGTTTTGCCAACCGCTTACATGTAACACTTAAAATTGTTGTGTTTTCATCGTGAATCTGCAACAAAACAAATCTGAAATTCTGTTGTTACGGACTCAGTCTAACACTTTTAAACGTAAAAACAGAACTTCTTTTGCGTCATAAGTGCAGCAAAAGATTAAATATTACGAAATAATGCTTAATTTGAAAAGTACATTATTTAAGATGAAGACAAACTTTTTTCATAAGCTGCTCTCTCATTTGATCGAAGCCTGAAAATAGATGATTATATTTTAAAGACTTCAGTTTTAATATAACTGCTTTGATGGCGCAACTTAATTTTGCTTTAATATGATCTTGTTTGTTTTCGACTTTTATTTTGAATGACTGAGTTCTTTTTTATAAAGAAAGTTAAAGGTATGTAAAAGTTATGTTTTGGGGCATAATTCCCGTTTTCTTAGTTTTACTGTAAACAGCTGAAAACGCTAATCCCATAAAAAAGAAGAGAGAATTCAGAATATTGTGCAAACACTTGAGTCTGTAACGATAATCATACTTAAATACTTTCAAAGATTTATACAAATCCGCAATCATTTTTGGAAACTGTAAAAGTGCTCTGTGTAAACTTAGTATTAGCAGGCTGTCCAACCCTTATCGTTGACTTAAATCTTTTTTTTTTCAGAAGAATATTTAATCGATTTGTTTTTACTTGTGGTCAAGTCAAGCTTTACAAAAATTTACTACAATATTTTAATCTTTTTAGGGTCGTCTTTCGGAGAATTAAACTGAGAAAAATTTGACAATAAATATAATATTTATTTAAGTAATGATTTTCGTGATCCATCCTTAGCGTTAATGGTAAATGTCAGCAATTTAATTAACATTAAATATTGTTTGTCCCAGAAGTAGCTACAAAGTTTAATTAATGACTTCAATAACAAGTTTTCGTACATGGGTTTAAATTCCTGGCCCTGAACTTTGATGGAACTTGCTCTACGTATGTTCCCCACGCCAAAACAGTAGCCCGTCTGGTGTACAGGGGTTAAGGAATTTTCTTTTAAAATCGCATAAGCAGCGCACACGCAAAATTATTGAGGCATGTGATTCTACGCAAGCCAACCTAAACTCTGCCTGTGAGTTGAAAGAAAAGCAAACAGGTCCACTTTGCCTGTTACACATAGGAAATTATTATTAGGTTTGTTATACACTACAAAATATTACAAAACAAGAACTAGTCTCAGAATAAGGACAAATTATTTAAACCATTGCAAGTTAATGCTAGTTTAGCCGAGAGATATTCATCATAAACCAGAAGAGAAAACTAAACTGATACCTGGAGTGAATGGTGCAATATCGTACAACGATAGATGACTGATCATAGGCGAGTGTTTTAAGAGCAAGGCTAATGGTTGACCAATGCCACCAGCTGCACCAAGCACAGCCACTTTTGCATGGTTCTGAAAAAAAAGTATTAGAGAGACCTAATTCTGGGTTCTCCTTCTCAAGTAAGAGACCATCTTAAAATATTTGTACGTAATTGGTAATTCATATCAAAAACGTCGTTTTCGTCATTTTACTTTCAATACAATCTTTTTTATACTATTAAATTATGAAGTTTGTATAAAGTTCGTATAATTTGGATTAAAGTTTGTATATATTTTGTGTGAAGAATAATAAATTTTGTTAATTAATTGCCATATTATCAAATATCTTTATTTAAAAATAATAAAGTTTGTTTGGTAATGCCATTATTATAAATCTTTATTCAAAAATGTTGATTTATATTAATTGTGCTATTATCGTATATTTTTTTATTTAAAAATAATAAAACGTTCGTTTCGTTATACAAATTTCAGTTATATAAATTGCGTTATTATCAATAATAACAAAGTTCGTGCTGAGATTAACAATGCCTTGTTTTGTTTGAAATCATTAAAACGGGATTGTATAAAGTTTAAACAATGCTGTATTTTGTTCTAAAAGCATAAAAAAACGATCATATGAAGTGTAAACATCGCCATATTTTGTTCTAGAAGCAACAAAACGGATCGTTTAAAATTTAAACAACGCTGTATTTTGTTCCAAAACCATAAACTTTTAAATACTATACTTCGTTTAAATTTTTGTTTTATATAAAGAAGGTTAAGTTTGAGACGTTTCGTGACTACAATTTTAGACTCCTCCCATTTTTAGACTGAGTACCCTACGATGTATGTTATTGAATCAAAAGCACTCACTATAGGTTTATCTAAAGATTTATCACGTCAAAAGATCATTCTAGATCATTCGAAAACCTGTTTTATTCTTCTTATTACTGTTACTGAACACATCATGAAACACTTTAACACACAGAATCGAAACTACATACATGTGTTACTTCCGATTTTACCATTTGTTTTAAGTGTAACACCTGTCGAATGTTTAGACCATGCAAAACTGTTTTAATCAGGGATTATTCGGCATTCTATTGAACTTGTTTGTTTTTATACACGTGCTTCAAAATTGTCAGATTTTTAAGATGACGTCAGCATCAAAAGAAAACTCTGTAAACGTAAAAACTTTAATGATGGGAAAGTCTCTGAAACAATGGGATATAAAGTGGATCAGGAATATTTAATTTTATTCACACAATCCGCAGGAATATGAACACATTGATGAATCTTTTACGCGGAGCTAATTCATGTGCAAGGTTACATGAAAAACTAGCCGAGGCGTTAAAATTTCTATTTATAAAGCAGGTCGACATTGATTTTTAAAAGAATGTCTTAAGATCTAGTGCTCATAATGTTGTATTTATTATAGTGTAGTCAAGTTTAGCTTAAGATAAACCTATTTCATATTCCTGTACAAGTTATTGACTCGCACCTTAGGTGGCTAGTCTTTGAAACACAACTTCCGGAACGAAAAGTTGTTTGATGGCACGCTGTTTATTCATTTTTGCGCAAAAGGCACCTCTTTTGCTTTCGGTACAAAGGTTTGGCTGATTTTCCTGCCATTTTGAGTGTTATCGCACATCTGTTGGTTGTTATACATTGGTTACTGGTTACTTGTTGTGGATTTTCATGTATGTATTTAGTCCTTATCTTAGTCTTTCAACTATGTTAAAAAATTGTTTTTGTTCAAAAAACATTGAACTCTGTAGATTGTTTGTTTTTGTTTCAATTGTTATGAATTATTATTATCTGAGTTCCATGTATTATCTTCCGGTTGAAAGAAAGAGCGAACTTTACGACGAAATTTTCGAACATTCTCTCGGGCTGTACCACTCATTTTAACTTAATTGACTCGCAAAAGCTTTATCAATCATGGATTTACGGTGACCAACACTGGCAATATTGTGATTATTATTGGCAGTTTTTAGTTTTATCATTCTGTGGAAAATAGTGTTACAAAATTGTAACTCTCATTATTTGCTTTGTTAGTTTCACATAATCTAAATTTCTCACACCTTCTGAAAAGAAATACCTTGCGCACATCAAATATTTGCACAGCCAAATTGCAAAAAATGTGCAACAAATTGTTCTGCAGAGTATTCATTTCATAACCTCCTCCCCAGGCTCTTCTACGTCTATGATATTCAGTTTTGATGTATACTCACAAGATGTTGGCGCCTCACTGTGATATATCGAAGAGAAACAAGAAGCGCTAGGGAGAAAGTATTGGCTGGTTTTAATTTTAATACACCTTTACGATAATTCGAACAGAACAACTAAACTGGATCGGCTAAAGCGATGGGAGGTAAACAAACTTTAACATGACCATTTTAGTTCATTTTAGTAGGCGGAAAGACAGTACCTACATTCTTTCGAACAAGTTTATTGAAGACATCTTAAAAATATATCTTATTTATCTATCTTAAAAATATAATGTCAAAACATTATGCTGTCAGTGGCTGCTCTAATAGCGATTACAGGCTGATAAAGTAAGTTTCTTTACCTCTACCATATGGTTTGTCTATATCTGGCTGAGTAACTTTTATGCACTGAGATCCAGATAATTTATAATTTAATTTTTTTTTATCACAACTAGCTAAATAAGTGGCCATCTTTTTCACTGTTTTATCTGGCTTTATTCTTATTTTAGGATTTATTCGTTCCCTGAGAAAAAGAAAAATCCAAGTGACAGAGAAAATATGGAAAAACTTAATTAACCGCACAGACATAAAAACTAAAAACTGTGGAGTCCGGGTGTGAAGTCAAGAGTATGTTCAGAACACTTCAAAGCAGACTTTTCATGCCCTATCTGCAACCTTGGTTATTCTAGTGCTGATGAAAAAGTGGGTAGGCTGTTCCCTGGATATTTCAGTAAGAGAAGAAAACGTGATTATAAGCCTAGTAAAATTTAGATAATACTGTTTTGCACACTTCATCAATTGGGGAATTGCTAATTTGCCATGTGAAGTTTCAGAGCCTTTACCACCTGAACCTAATTTTATGGTAGAACAAAAAATAATGGAAGACACTTTGTATCACAGTTATCTCTTGTCAAGAAAAACAATCAGCAGCTTTTAAAAGAAATCGACATAATTAAATCAGAAAAAAAAGGAATATACGTAACACAGTTAAAAATCTACAAAATAAACAAAGCAAATGCGTTTGTTCAAAACCGATGTATGAATTGTTACTAAAAAATGACCAAGATGCTCTATTTTATACAGGTTGTCCAACCGTAAGCTCTTTCCATGCGCTGCATGTTTTAGCTCTACCATTCTTCAAAAGAAAATGGAAAGGAAAATTACGTAACATCAAGGCTTTCAAGGACATTCGTAAAGTCACCAAAAAAATTAGGAAGAAAAACCAAAGTATCAAGCAAAGATGAGCTTTTCTTGACACTAATGAAGATAAAACTTGGCTTGATGGAGGCAGATCTACACTCTTTTTTTTATAAGGATAGTGTTTTTTCGTTTCAGCCTCAGTATTCTTAACTTTTTGACAAATCTCAGCCTCAAATATTCTTAAAAATATTCTTAACATGGCTACAGCCAGAAAGCATGTAATTACCCTTAATATGCCTAAAGATGATACTCTTGAGGTCATTCTGCTAATTGACGAAAAAACAATATGGACAGAACAGGTGTTATAATTACTACTATTGTAATGGTTAAAAAATGTGTGAAACAAAGTGTAAAAGACAGGTGAGTTGACAAGAAAATAAACATACAGTATAAGAAATTAAACTTCTAATCAAAATTTGTGCATCACACAAATTTTCATATCTAACACAAAAGGTCGAGCTTGGGTATATTCTTAGGATATTCTTAACTTTTAACCCATTTCTCAGCGTCGATATTCTTATATAGTATATTCTTATAAAAAAAAGTGTGTAGCACATCGCTTTAAGGCGTGAGTATACAAAAAAGGTGTGATATTTTAAAATGCTTTTAATCCACCAAAACTTTATTTTGATATATTAATGTATATATTTTTAGAAAGCCTATATGATTTCCTATATAATGGTATAAAAATTATTAAGAAAAAATAAAATTTGAAAAACACGACACGAAAAAAAAATGACCCCTCTCCTACAAATGCGATCTCTTTTACAAAACTACTAATTTCTCAAGTTTGCTGTTTGCTTTTTTGTAATCACAAGACATTGATCTAAAAACGCTTTTTTAATTTTTTCTTAATGTTTTTTACTTTTGGAGTTATTTAGTATTAAAATTTTTTCCACAATTTTTAACCTCTAATTGTCAGAAAACTCATCATAACTCGCGTTCTGCTCATTCTCAAGAAATAAAAAAAAAAGCGTTTTTAGATCAAACATTCCTCTCCACGCTAAGCGTGCTCTCCACCCCACATCCTTTATAGATTTGTAAAAGAGATTTAAAACGTAAGTGACACTCTTAAAAATTTAACACTGTGAAAAAGACCTTTAAAGTTTCTTACAGAAATCTTATACTTCTGCATAATAATTGATCACTATGGTAACGACTATTTGTTAACAGGTTTTTTTCACATCTTCTGTTTATGCTGCACATGTTCGCTCACATTCGCAATTTTTTCCTATCGGAGATGAAAGTCCTAGAACACTACATATCTTGGAGAGCCCTCTTCGTCCTTACCTATATTCAACTTCGGAAGACAAAAAAGAAAAAGAAAATATCCTTATGGGAAATAGGAGAAAAACTTCAAAAGAATCTTTTAACTACATACAAAAATCATTTTCCTCTTTGAGTCGGCTATCATTATAACCTTGAACATAATTGAGTAGTAAAAATTAATATATACCCAAGATGATTACGTGTGAACAAATATTTGATCTTTATCGCAAAACAAAAAAGTAATTTTTGCACCATTTAAGCCCAAATCTTTTTCTATCTAATCACTGAAAAAATTTTTTTTTAAAATAACTCCATTTTTTTCGTATATTCACGCCTTAAAGTATCAACGGCAGTGGTTTCCAGTACCTTTATTACATGTGTTAAAATTTTAGCCACAGTTTTGTCTGATATGGTTTTTATACCCAACCAAGGTAGTTTAAATTTGACCAGACCAAAGAGATTTGACCACATCAAGGAAATACACCAAATTATTGACTGCTCTGAAATCTTTGTGGAAACCCCAAGAACCCTGATTTGCAAAAACTTATGTGGTCCGAATATAAACATCACAATACTGTGAAGGTACTGATTGTCTGTACTCCTAACTCGTTTGTGTCGTTTGTTTCGCTGACCTACAGTACCGCCTGAATGTAACTTTACATGTACGCAAGTTTTACGACGTTGTGTAACGATCTCATGTTTACATAAAGAACCTTCGCATACTTTTGTTTACACATGAACTTAATTGCTTTCTATTGTTATCGTCGTGCGCAAGTCATAACAATAAGATTTGATGAATCCTTTTGTTGTCACATGTAACATGCATGTTATTGTTTAAAAGTGTTAAAGATCGCGAAGGCTATTGAAATATATTATTTTAGAAAAATGAACGAACATAACGCGTTAAAGTTAAATCACAATAACATTTCGAAAACAAATTAAATTTCAATACCGAAGAAAGAAAAAATCTATAAATCTAACTTTTGACGTTCTTGATAGATCAAAACACTCATCGTGAGAACATTTTGTTTTTGCGATGCGATCTAAAAAAGCATTTCTATCGCCGTTCTTTGTTCTTAAATTTTAAAAACGCAATCTAAAAAAGCTTTTCTATTGCCGTTCATCGTTCTTAAATTTTTAGAACGCGATCTAAAGAAGCATTTCTATCGCCGCTTTTCGTTCTTAAACTTTAAAAACGCAATCTAAAAAAGTTTTTCTATCGCCGTTGTTCGTTTTAATTTTTTAAAACGCGATCTAAAAAAGCATTTCCATTGCCGCTTTTCACTCTTAAACTTTTAAAATGCGATCTAAAAAAGCTTTTCTATTGCTGTTCCTCGTTTTAAATTTTTAAAATGCGATCTAACGAAGCTTTCATATTGCCGCTTTTCGTTCTTAAACTTTTAAAACGCGATCTAAAGAGGCATTTCTCTCGCCGCTTTTCGTTCTTAAACTTTAAAAACGCGATCTAAAAAGTTTTTTATATCGCCGTTCTTCGTTTTAAATTTTTAAAACGCGATCTAAAAAAGCATTTCCATCCCCGCTTTTCGTCCTTAAACTTTAAAAACGCGATCCAAAAAGGTTTTTCTATCGCCGTTCTTCGTTTTAAATTTTTAAAATGCGATCTAAAAAAGCTTTTCTATCGCGTTTTTAAAAATTTTTAAACGAATGGTTTAACATTGCCGTTTGTGAGTAAAAACAATAGATACTTAAATCTTTGTTAAATTTTATTTTCCTTCGTTGATCTCTTGACGACTATAGCAATTAAATACAACAATGGAACACACACAGTTCACATGAGCTAATTAAATTTCGCGAACAAGACATGAACTCTATTGTTTTCAACATGCAAAAATAGCTCATGTATTTAACAATAGGTTAACAATAACAACGAAAGTTCTGACGCTACCGAAAGCTCATGCGAAGGTGATAACTATCGCGTACATGTAAAGTTACATTCGGGCAGTACTGTACCCAGGGTGCATATCTGATAAAAAAATTGTACAGTCATCTCACTTTTTAGATTTTGTTCCACCGTATAAATATTTAATGGCAGATAAAGGTTTTAATATTGAACAAGAATGCCTTGCCCGTAATATCGTATTATATATTCCACTGGAAAAAGAAGAGCTTACTTATACACTCTGAAGTTGAAAAAACAAAAAGGATTGCAAATTTGCACATTTTAATTGAGCAAGTCATAGGACAAGTGCGTACCTTCAAAATACTGATGCATGAATTCCCTAAGACTACTTGGAAGTATCGATAATGTTGTTAAAATATGCGCCGCCATGATAAATCTTAAAAATTCCATTTTTAATGACTAACATTTGTAATTAAACAGTATGTATATAAATATAACTATATACTATGGTTAATAATATGGTTTCTTATGAGCATAACAATTGCATGGAATTATCTTTGTCCTTTTTAAATTTGTTTAATGAAGTTTTCTTAAAAGCAAAAGGTTTAAAGAATTCATGACAATAAAAAATGCTTATAAGAAAAATTATTTGCAGGTTGTACATGACCATTTAGAATTTCTTTTTGGAATCTCTTTTTCATCAGTTATTTCTGCACATTAAAGTGAAACCACAGTTGACAAATGTTGCAAGCAATACTATTATCATGAAGTGATTGAGGTTGTTCAACACAATCTGTTTTGCATAATGGGCATAAGTAGACTTTTATCCTTTGATTCTTTTTTTTGTTTTTTAGAACTCTTTTGTTTCTGTCCTGACATTGTTTTTCGTTTTAAAAAACCATCTTTGTTAAGATTTACCAACTGGGTATAAATTGGTTGATTTTGTGTTTCAATATTTTTATTCTCAATATGATTTTCTGTATTTGAAGATTGTGTTTTGTTTGTTATTAAAGCAGGAGCTAATTTGTTGATCCAGAAAAATTCTATTTTTTCAAAATGATATCCATGCATTGTGTAAACAAAAAAGAAGGCAAAGTTCCTTTTCGTCATTGCAAGTTGACCTTGAATTTGGGAATAGTATTGGTGATTGGTTTTCAATTTTACGGCTGTCTGTTCATTGCATTCGATTTGATAGTAAAGATATGGAAGATTTTCTGCAGATGGTATAGTGTGACAAATAGAATAGGGGCATTTAATTTCAACAACAAAGTCTCCACATCATTCACAAGATCCTTCGAGATCTGGACTTGCAGCCAAAAAAGGAAACTGTTCATCAATAACTAATCCTGGATCATTAAGAACTACATTTTTGTGAAACTTTTTTATAATTTGTTTTAGTTCTGTTTTGCATGAACTTCCATAGCAATCCCATGTTTCGTTGCCACAGCTTCAAAAGTTTTCCTTTTCAATTTTCAATTAAGTTATCTGCATTTTCTTGAGGATTCTTTTTCAGTGTGTTAGTTCTTGTAAAAATTTGGTGAAATTTGGATGCTGTTATCCTTCCTTTTCTCAAATAAGACCATGTAGCACTGTTTGCCTGTTCTTTTGTTTTATTGTAAATAGCATTTCTTTGTATTTCGTCAAGCTGGAGTGTGTTTGTAAATAATTCAACGTTTTTAGACATTGTGTGTTGTTTTTCTAATAAAAAATCTTCAGCTGTATCTATGGCGTTTTTAGAACAAATAAAGTTTGATGAGTTTGATGGCGTTGGTGTTTTTTTCTTGCATTCCATAATTTCGATAATTCGCGATTGAGGGACACAATCCTTAAATGCATGGTAAAGTTTTTTCCTAATTTTCTCACCTGTTTCAGGGGCTTTGTAAAAGGGTGAAAATGCTTGCAATGCTTCTTGATTTTCTTTAGCCTCGTCTTTTTTACCTTTCTGGTAATGAGATTTCTTAAAAATGCACTCTCCTATTAGCTTGACTGTCAAAACAGTTTTTGTTGCAGCAGGTACATTTCAAGTAGAAAGCTTACAGTACCGCCTGAATGTAATGTTACATGTGCACGATAGTTATCGCCTTTACACAAGCTTTCGGTGCCGTCAGAACTTTCGTTTTTATTATATTGTTAAATACATGATCTATTTTTGCATGTCAAAAACAATAGAGTTCATGTCCCACACGTGAAATTTAACCATCACATGAAATTTTTGTGTGGCTTATTGTTTTCTATAATTACCGCAGCTGCTAAGGGATTAACACAAAAAAATATTTAAAAATTTAATTACCCTTCGTGTCTCTATTGTTTCAGCACACGCTTTTATTCACACATGAATTTAATTGTTAAAGTATCTCCGATTTTGTAAACGCGTATGCTTATCTTTTGTCTATACATGCAACAAGTTATAAAGAATCTTTAGTCTTCTCATTTTAGTGTGTTCGTTTGCACACGCACGCCTCCGCACACTCCTAAAACCGAATTGGGCTCTTGCAAATTTAATTTCTTTACGTGATTTACAACAAAAATAAATAATCTCACTAGGTATATATATACATAGTGAGATTATTTTTCGCTAAAATAGTTATACTTAAAGTGAAAAACAAGATTGATTATTATAGTCGTAACACCCTCCTTCGTTAACATTATTTGTTATGGTGAAAATACGTTAGCTAAAACGCGTTTTAAAAATTCAGAACGAAGAACGGCGATAGAAAAGCTTCGTTAGATTGCATTTTAAATGTTTAAGAACGAAGAGCGGCGATAGAAATGCTTTTTTTCTAGATTGTGTTTTAAAAGTTTAAGAACGAAGAACAACGATAGAAATGCTTTTTTAGATCGCATTTTAAAAGTTTAAGAACGAAGAACGGCGATAGAAAAGCTTTTTTTCTAGATCGCGTTTGAAAAATTAAAGAACGACGAACGGCGATAGAAATGCTTTTTAAGATCGTGTTTTAAAAGTTTAAGAACGAAAAACAGCGATAGAAAATCTTCGTTAGATCGCGTTTTAAAAGTTTAAGAACGAAAAGCGGCTATAGAAATGCTTTTTTAGATCGCATCGCAAAAACAAAATATTCTCACAATGATTGTTTTGATCTATCAATAAAGTCAAAAGTTATATTTTTAGATTTTTTCTTTCTTCGGTATTGAAATTTAATTTGTTTTCAAAATCTTATCATGAAGGGAAAAGTCCCGAACGTAGGGTTTTTCCGTTTGCGTTGTTAAACGTTGCTTTTTATAAGAAGAACTTTTAGAAGTTTTGCATGTTAAAAAATATGTTTCGATGATAAAGAAATATTACTAAAAGTTTTAAAAAGTAGCAGCATTAGTTTTTTTTGAATATTTATCTAAACAAAACTTTTTTTAGCGCGATGAAAAAAACAAATATTTCTGCGAAGAATTAAAACTTTTTAGCGCGATAAGAAAAAACACTTGCAAAAAAAACTTTTGAGCACAGTAAATATTATTCACGAATATTATAGTTGATATTTTGTGATTGTTAACACATTTAAACAATAACATGCATGTCTTAAATTCGAAAAAAAGTTTTTCGTATATATTATTGTTAACACACGCAATTATGGATAACAATAGAAACATGCAAAATACATGTGATAACAATAGACACGTGAAGTTTTTTATGTAAACATGACTTCGTTACGCGACATCGTGAAATGCGTGTACATGTAACATTACATTCAGGCGGTACTGTACTTGTACAGGTTGGTTTAGTCAGGCCACTTGAAACAGCTGCTTCCACCATGAACAAAATAGCTATGACATGGTTACAGCTGCCAAGTAGACCAGCTGTACAAGAGCAATACGCACTGACCACTTTTCAACTTGGGTTGAGTTTTTCCACAGCTGCCCAAACATTGTATGTGCTGGAAGATGTGCGTTGTGAACTTTACATTTGAGAAAACAAATAGGACTTCTTTCCGTGATCCCGTGCCAATATATTTCTTTTACAAAACCACATGCGAAATATCTATATCCTTTTCCTTCCTTGTAATCACAGTCGAGTCGATGGAGTAATTCCCCTAGTGTGTTAATATTAGTTAAAAAACTAGCGATGTCGTTATAATAGACGGGGGGCACTTTTTTAAACCATGTTCTCCAATCCACTTTCCCTGTGGAATTGTGTAAGGATTGGGCAAAACTGTTTTGCTATTTATAAGTTTCTTTCTATATTCGTTTTGCGAAAGTAAATGTTGCTTTTCAGCTTCGTCATTAAGCAGTACTTGACTTTCCCAGCAGGCAAATGCTCTAAATAGAACGTGCCAGGTTTAAAAGTGTGTACCTTTCTTGCAAATTTTCGACAATAAAAGATGCATTTTTAAAGATTATATTATCTCAAAACTAAAGTATCAAAGTCACATTTAGGACACTTGTTATGTAGTGATAAAAACACTCTAAGATTATCCACAGACATCAATTTAAAATCTTGCAAAGTCATAGGTTTCGTCAACATATTTACACATGTGTAGGCCATGTACTTTCTTTCAGGCCTGCAGCAACAACACCAACAATCCTGGGGAAATTAGCAAAGTCTGTCTTGCTGTGTGTTGTTCCTCAAACTCACAGTAATTCGATAGATCCAAAATATAAAGTATAAACATTTACGATATGCTAGCGAAGAAGCCAGAAGAACCAGCTAAAGTTTGAGAAACTTTTTAAAAGGTAGGAAAACATTGTTTTTAATCATACTTCTGTAAAAAATATTAGAGCTTGGCCATATTTACGGTTTGTTTACCTCCTCTAGCTATGTTGCATAGCAACAGAAGATGCGCATGCATCTTTTTTCGGGATTATCGAAAAGATGTGTGCAACTTGTCAAATGCTTCGCAACCCTTTTCTAGTCATGATTTTTGCCACATTGCACTAAAAATGGAACAGGTTACATTATGCCATATCTTGATTGCATGCTACACATTGCATGTAGCTAACAAAAATAAATAAAAAACTGTAGTGTATCATTCAGCTAGGACATAGCTATAGTCAATAATCTCACCTGTCCATTTGTTGAAAATTTGCGTAAGCCGGCTAAGGCAATTCGAGATGATGGAGTAGCAAAATGAGCGAGCATCTTAAACAATAGTTTGAAGTTGAAAAGTGAGCTGCTTCCAAAATACGTGCTGCTCAGCTATGCCTGACCTTTAACGTCCTGCTCTGCAAGAAGGTCGTTTGTAAAGAAAAAGTCTAAAAACAACCCGTCATTGCAGAGTACAATTATACGGACTTGAATATTAATTTCACCCCGCGGTACATTTCGGGGGCACACTTAAGCCGACTTTCTTCATAGCGACAATTTAAAGAGAAGCGGGAAATCAGCGGGAAATCAATAAAATAAATGGTTCTTTTTATTTATCAAATATATATACTTTTACTTAAACTAAAATTTACAATAAAATTTACAAAAAAATTATCAGACGGCGATGAGGTTCCACCAACGTAAGAAAACTGTAAGGGAATAAAACAAAAAAAAATTATAAAAGGCGACTTGCCATTTTCATTTTCATTTCCAATTAAATCACACAGTATTCCATTCCCACCACTTGAATCACAAGAATCATCGACCTTTCTTTTTCTTTTTTTTGGAAAAAATGGTTTCGCTAAAATAAAAAAGAGAAAATGTTAATGCAAAATAAAGAAATCAAACTTAAGATTATTAAAATTAAATGAACTTACCTGACATGTTGCACTACTACGCAAAAAATTCCGCAAGGCTTCACCACGTGTTTGTTGTTGTGTTTTTCCCGCATTGCGCATATTGCGCATATTGCGCATGACACTTATCACTTTTGCTGACATTGCAATATCTTCAGTCTGTAAAATCGTTCATCTCTGAAACTCTGCAATGACGGGTTGTTTTTAGACTTTTCCGTTTGTAAATGCCAGATTTTCCAATCCGAAATGTACGGAGGCCGAGGAGTACCGTAAATCCTCGGTTAAACGCCCCCTCTAACAAGCGCCACACCAAGCTTGGTTCTCATCTGATACTAAAGGCCGGTTTCCGTACAACTGCATTTTGCGCCCAGTCGTAAAAAGCGCCGTGACTTTTGATCTACGCATGCGCATTCTCAGAATAATGCCGCTGACCTCGAGCTTTTGCATGCGCTGGGGGGGGGGGGCGATTTAAAAAAAGTTGAACAGGCTCTACTTTTTGCGAGCTACATTTTGCGCTTCAGCTTAACAGCCAATCAAAAGGTAGAAATCTACATGAATTACGAAAGAATTTTTAATTAGATCATTTCAAGATGGCTAGCAACATCTCGTTTCTGTGTTAAATTTTTGTCAAAGCCAAATGAATGTAGAGAATCAGAATATATATCAATCAAGTGAAGTAGATGAAAAACAAAATAACATTAATGAGTCTGTGGAGGCACAAAGAAACAACGTTGTAAACAAACCTAAAAAGACTACTCGTGATCTGACAACATTAAATCCTTAAGCAAAACGTTGTATAGTCCTTTGATTCTTCTTTCTATGGAAAGTCGTCTCATCCACATGTTTTTCCACGTATTTTACAACGTTGTTTATTTCTACGCCATAAAAATATTGCCATGTTTTGCAAAAAACACGTGAGCAAAATCGCTAAATGGAAATGGTTCGGTATATGTGATAAAAGTCGCGGCGCATTTTACGACTGGGCGCAAAATGCAGTGTTAAAAACTGAGGACACGTGTGTTCAACATAATCTATTCTCAAAAATAATAATATTTACAGTTCTTCTTTCGTACTTGTTTTCGACATGTTCTCCATCGTATAGCGTGTACTCCATTGTAGTGTGTATTCGCTATAACATCTTCCCCTGAAACAGCAAAACAAAAGAGAAGCAACTTGTCCTATACATAACATAAATTTCTAACATAACTACGTGTCTGTCTAAACGTCTGTCGAATTGCTATCTACAGATGTCTTGAAAGTTCATTGGTTAGTGTGTTTTCCATTCTTGTATTGGTCTTCTATATCGTTTTGGATATGTCTTTCTCGACTGCGGTTCTTTCGACGTTCGCTGTGACGCAGAGTTGTTTGTCATGGTTGTTTTAGAAGTAGATTTGGGGCCGCTATTCTCAAGTTCAGGTCTGTGAACGGTAACATGGTGTTCCTCATCATCCTCATCCTCAGTGTCTATTTTTATTGGCACATGTTTGGCAGTATCTGGAATTGGTTTGAAATGAGATATGTTGCGGGTGATCTGGTGTTCCGTTTCCTTATTCATCGCAGTGATCATCGTTCCTTTGATTTCAGTAACGTGGTATGGATTCGGATTGAAAGGAGGTGTCACTTTGTTTATCTTTTTCTGTTTCTGAACGCGGTCACCGATGTTTAGTTCTTGTTCTTGTGTGTGTCTGTTGTTATCGGCATATTCTTTTGCTTTTTGTTTACTGTCTTGGTCATTTTTGTTTAACTGTAGTTCGATGGAGTCGTCAACGTTGCTAAAAAAGTCGGGAATAGCACATCGTATTTTGCGATTATACATAAGGTCGGCTGGAGGAATATTTGTTGTAGAATGAGGTGTTATACGGTACGCCATCAAGAAGTTCTGCACTTCTTCGACGTACGACTTGTTTTCAATGTGTGCTGTACAGATTATTTTCGTCAATGGTAACATGAATCTCTCGACCTCGCCATTCGCTTGTGGCCACAGGGGCGTAACCCTCCTATGATATATTCTCCTCTTTTCCATATATCTTTTCACTTCACTGGAACGAAACGGCGGTCCGTTATCGGAAACAAGTGTTTCCGGATTTCCAAAGTGTGCAAAGGTATCGTTACAAATGTTGGTGAAGTTCTTTGCTGTGGTATTGTTTGTGAATGCCACGACAGGATATCTACTCCGCTGATCTATCATTACTAAGGCATACTTATTATCAGGGAGCGGTCCCAAGTAATCTGCGTTGACTGTTTGCCATATACGAGCCGGTAATTCTGTTGGCTGGATGGGTGGTAGCGTAGATTTCTTGCTGACAGATTGACATGGAATGCAGTTGTTTACTTCATCTGTTACTAGTTTGTCCATGCCGGTGAACCAAACTTTACTTCGCAGAAGGGCTTTTGTTTTTGATAATCCCTGATGACCAACGTGGGCAAGTTTAACTACTGTACGGTGGTATATTCTTGGTAATACAATTCGTTTGTCCTTCAGTATTAGATTCTGTTCTGAATTCAAGGTTAAGGAATCTTTTATTTTGTGGAAGTGTTTTAATAACTTTTTTCGTCTGATTCTGGAGCTTCTTCCAGATGTCGCCATTTGTTTGTGCTAATGATTAATATCAATTGTTTTAATGTTGGGTCAGCTAGTGTGGCGGTTTTTATATCATTAATGTCTAAAGCGTTTGGTGTTGCGTACGACGTGAGAAAATTAACGTGTTTTTCGATGTATTTTGTATCTGTGCCAATAGACGTTGGATTTCGGCTTAGGTAGTCACATATGTTATCTGCAGAACTGACGTAATCTGTTTTAAAGTTGTACCTCTGTAGGCGCAACATCATTCGTTCAATTCGCGGGGGCGGTGTTGATTTGGGATTGTTCAGTATATTTACTAATGCTTTGTTGTCACTAAAAAGTGTGAAGTGCTTTCCGTAGAGGTACAAATTGTTTTTTTCACATGCATAAGTCGCTGCTAAACATTCCCGTTCTATCTGGGAGTAATTCATTTCCGGTTGCGTAAGTGATCTTGAAGAGTAAGATATCACATCTATGTCATTTTTCTTACAATTTTTTTGAAGTAGGATCGCTGAAATTCCCACTGGGCTTGCATCGCAGAACAAGAGTGTTTCTTTGTTTTCGTCAAAGTATGACAGACACGACTTTTCGGATAATGTTGTTGTCAAAGTTACAAACGCTTCTTGGCATTCTGTATTCCACTCAAATTTTACATCTTTTCGCGTTAAACGTCGGAGAGGATAAGTAATGGTACTGTAGTTCGGAATAAATCTTTTTAAATAATTAATCATCCCCAAAAAGCTTCTTAATGATTTGACGTCTGTAGGTCGGTTGACGTTTAAAAGACCGTTAATTTTTGTCGGACTTGGTCTCATCCCCTCTGCTGAAAACACATAGCCGAAATACTCAAGGTTATGTTGGTCAAACAAGCATTTGTGTAGGTTTAATGTTATTCCCTTATCCGATAGTCTCTTAAACACTTGTGTCAAGATTCTGTCATGTTCTTCTGTCGTTTTTGCGTAAACTAGTATGTCATCGGCAATATTGTCTGCACCGTTTATGTCTGAAAGTATTGATTGGATCGTATGTTGTAGTTCCTCTGAAGCACTATTTGCACCAAATATTAATCGTTTGTACTGCATAATTTTGTCTTGTGTGCGGAACGCTGTTATATATCTGCAAGACTCGTCTAGTTCTAACTGGTGGAATGCTGCGTTAAGGTCTAGTTTAGTAAAGTGTTTGCTGTCCTTAAGTTTTACAAGTAGGTCGTCAACAGTAGGCGTGGGATAACGTGTTCTTACTATCGCTCTGTTTGCGCATCTCATGTCGAGACATATGCGAATACCGTTATTGCCCTTGGGTACGACAACAATTGGGTTGACCCACGGCGTCGGTTGTCCCTTAACTTCCTCTATAATATCTTGTTGCTGTAATTTTTCTATCTCTGCTTTCACTTTCTGTCTTAGTTCAAATGGGATACGTCGTTCCGCCTGTGTGACCGGTGTCACTTTCTCGTCGATATGTAGTTTGACCTTATAATCCGTAAATTTGCCGATCTTATTGCTAAAAAGCTTCTCTTTGTAAACTTCAATCAACGCACGTAATCTAGTAGGTGGTTGAACTTTTTGGGCATGTTTTGTTTTGCTCTCCCTCGTGCTGTTTTTTGTTTCAACGTTAATCCTATATGCTGCATTGTTTGTGTTTCTAGATTTATCTGGTTTCTTTTGAGTTCGAGGGCAGTTTTGCCGTTTAATAGATTTTTGTGGTCAGTGTTAATTACATAAAAATCTTTTGTTGTAAGGCGGTGCTTATTTTCGAGAACGAGGTTAATTTTTCCGAGGACTTTTAATTTGGGTTCGTTCGAGCCGTATGTGATCACCTTGGTGGCTGTCTTTTGTAAGCGAAGTTTCCCGCCACAATTTTCGTTCACTTTGTGAAATGTTTTTGTGTTCAAAATATTCAAAGCAGAACCGGTATCTATTAAGAATCGTGTGGGTGTGACCCCTTCTACCTTCACTTTTGTATAAAATCTTTCTATAGAATTTACTGACGCATAATCTTTGATCTCACTATTCTTAACGCAAACCGAAACTTTTGACTCATGGTGTGTATTTGAATTAGAACGGACACTAGCAATACAGTTAGTGTTGTTATTGTTAGCATTCCCCGCGGTAGATAACATAAATAGATGTAAACTGTTCACATTTTCAGCACCAGAGTCAGAGGAATCAGAAGTAGCCGTATTGTTGTTCACTAAGCGCCTTCCTCGAGATATCGGACCCCTAGCACTACTTTTGCAGCAACGGGCAAAATGACCGATCTTGTGGCATTTATTACATTCTTTCCCTTCGGCCGGACATGCCTGAGAATGTGGGTAGTCGTTCCCACATCTATAACATGTTTTATAGTTATCTTTTCGGCTACTGCTATTCCCTCTGCTCGACAAGTTCTTACCTCTGAGTGTTTCCAGTTTCTTTGTAAGTCGGTTAATTTCTTCCTGTGGATTCATGGAACGCTCTACATCATCGGCTTGTTGATCTGCATCCTCCAAATGTTTTCCATAAATCAATAAGTCTGCTAAACTAATTGCTGTATTCTTAAATGCGTGTTTACGAATTTTGCTGTTATGAGTAGATAACACAATTTGTTGTTTAATCTCTTTGTCCAAATTTGTTCCAAAGTCACATTTATTCGCCTGCTGTTTCAACCGTATGTAAAACTGATGAATGTTTTCGTCGGGTTGTTGTTTTAGTTTTCTAAATGTATACACTTCATAATCGATGTTTTTCTTAGGTGAAAAATATCCATCAAATATTGTAATGGCGTTTGCAAACGTTTCATCTGTACCTGGTACTAAAGATTGTCGTATATGTCATACGCCTCTTCACCAATGTAATTAAGCAATAAGGCTACTTTTTGCTTGTCTTCTTCAACGTTCAGAGCGACGCACAAGTTTAAAAAACGTTTCTTATATTTTTCCCATCGAGTTGAGATTGTAGTAAAATCATCCGTATCAAACTTTGGAAAAGTTGGAAGGTTTAAAGTTGAAATAGCCATAGTTTGTAATACACACGAATTACACCAAGATTAATTTCTTCTGATAATGAAGTAAATTTCTGCTGTTGTTTAGGATCTTTCGTTAAAAATATAATTTCTCGTCGCCAATGTTAAAAACTGAGGACACGTGTGTTCAACATAATCTATTCTCAAAAATAATAATATTTACAGTTCTTCTTTCGTACTTGTTTTCGACATGCTCTCCATCGTATAGCGTGTACTCCATTGTAGTAGTGTGTATTCGCTATAACATGCAGCTGTATGGATATCTCGTGTTTTTTTCAAAAGTGAGAATCAGTTTCAACGCTCTTTAGTGCTCATTGTCGCTCGTTAGTGCTGTTTTTCCAGCACTAACGAGCACTAAGGCTTAGTGCTGTTATCAAAAAATTTTAATAACAGCAGTAAAGGCGGTGATACACGATCCGATTAATTGAATTCGATTAATCGGATAAGTAGGATAGTAAATAGTAATTAAAATAATCTTGCTCTAACCAAAATTCGTTTAGTAACAAATAACACGCTCCGTTTCTAACGGGTTTTTTAATTTTTAGTTGTTGTAATAATAACAACAGCTGCGAGTTCAAATCTGTCTTCGCTCTCTGAAGACATTTTATCGAAAGGAAAATATCAAATATCTGTTTTCGTGGACCACCTGTCAAGTTTCAATTTTATTTTAATGCTCAATATAATTTCGATAAATCTAAATCGAATTCAATTAATTGGATCGTGTAGGCGATGATACACGATCCAATTAATCGAATTTGATTTGTCGAAATTAGCGAATACGAAGTTGAACTCGCTGCTGTTGCAAAGTTAAGAAAACGTGAAAAGCGTCGTATATTGACGAAAGAATGGTTGCAGAAAAGACCTAATTTAGGAGTGTGTGATACTCTAATGAATGAATTTCGGTTAGAGTAAGAAGAAGATTATTTTAATTTTCTTCGGATATCTTCTGCTAATACGCTTCACAGCGCTTCTTCCAACATCCTTTCACTGATAAAAACCTCGTTAAATTCTTTGTTATCCTTTTTTGAAGACATAATGTTTTTTAAACGTCCTCCGGTAATGTTTATTTTTCATATAGAAACTCACATTTTTCTGAACGCAATTTGATGTACAGATTTTAAGCATTTTGATTGGTTCAAAACCTTTCGATTAATCGAAAAAGTTAAACTGGTCCGACTTTTTAAAAATCGAATTCGACAAGTCTGAACATCCCGAAAGCATACGATTTTTACATGATACATCACGATCCAATTTGTCGAATTCGACAAATCGAATTCGATTAATCGAATCGTGTATCACGTGTATCACCGAATAATTTTTGATTCTAGTGCTCGTTTCATTGTTTTCTTCTGAGATCAAAGGTGCCGACATTCGTGCAGAAGTATTTTGTACAGAACATGATTTCCAAATGACGAAATAGAGTGTGAATTGTGAATTTATTCTGTGTGTGTTTCTGTCTGAAACTTTCCGGCGCTTTATGATAAGCGTATGAAAGAGTACAAAGATAGAGTCGTGGGATGAAGTTGCAAATTTGTTTCTTCAAATTGTGTTTCAATTTTTGTAAACGTAGCAAAAGTAGCGGCAAAAGCAACCTTCTTCTCCTACGTACCATGCTCAAAAGAGTTCTTATATTAAGTATTTTTCTCTTATATAGTGTGAATCACTTTAAAACAGACGCTCATTTTCCAGTGCTCTTTAGTGCTCAATTTATATCGCTCTTTAGTGCTCTTTAGTGCCAGGTGAGAACCAAGCCTAAATGCGGCGCTTATTCGAAGCATTCATTGATAAAGGGGTTTCAATAAGGCTAAAACGTTTTATTTTATAGTGGACCAATTCTTGGCCATTTTTTCTTGTCAAAAGATATCTTATCAATTTCTTTTTCCTTCCACAGTTACAGTCATTTTGTTTAAACTGTTTGCTTTTAGAAAATAGTCCAATAAGGACGAACATTCGATTGGGATATGTCCAACAAGTTTTGGTTTTGCGTCTGGATTATCAACTTTTTTGTAAACCCCAATGGCGTGCTTGTCATTAAACACTAAGAAAATTGATGTTGCTATTGTGCCAGGTGGATGTACTAAATACATATATTTTGAATAAGCGAGTTTTGATTAGGCACCGCGGCGCTTAATCGAGGATTTACGGTATAGTTGTTTGTTAGATTATTTTTAGTCAGATTTTTTCTTTGGACTGTATATTCGGCGAATATACAGTCGCGGCGTACAACATAAAGTAATATTGCTTGGTATCTCTACCGACATAAAAAGTCCGATACGCGTCGACTGAATTACCCCAATCAAATGGACGCCACACGAACCCTCATTATCCGACATCCTCAGAACACAAGCATATTTCCCTGTAGATAGACCATAACCAACGTAATATGGCATAATACGTCGCAAACCTGTAATAATTCAATTCAATTTATTTTGCCAGTAAGAAAATGTGTAAAATTACAAGTGTTAGATTTTAATAATAGTTACTATAATTATCATGGCAGGAGACCAATACTGTAGCAGAAGCTAATAAGAATGTAGAGGTCATCCAAAGGTAAAAAAAAAAAAAAGAAAAAGAAAAGGGAGGGAACTGTATTGTCTATGAAAAGTAGATACTGGTGTCATTAAATTTTAAATAAACAGAAAAAAGACGGGAGGAAATCAAGTAGAAAGTTTTTTGGTACCACCAAAGTTTTGTATGCTGTAAAAAAAAGAAAAAAAAAAGAAAATAAAGAGAGAGAGAGACAAAAACATCACGTCAGTTCACGTCAATAATACTCTTTATTACTGCAAATAGATGCAATATTTTCCCTGTAGATAGACTTTAAACAACATAATATGCCATAACACTCCACATAACTGTTGTTGTGTTTTTATTATGTTATTGCATAATTCATGTTTAAATTTACAGTTGGTTTCCATGTTTGTTTCTTGTTGTCCCATGTTTGTTTCTTGTTGTCGCATGTATGTTGTTGTTGTCCCATGTTTGTTACTTGTTGTCCCATGTTTGTTTCTTGTTGTCCCATGTTTGTTTCTTGTTGTCCTATATTTCTTTTATGCTGTCTCATGTTACCCCATGTTTGATTATGTACCGTTGTTCTGTCATTATCAGCTTTATTTATGTATTTATTAGTCAAAGTCTTTTATAATTTAGTCTTTATATAATGTATTCATTAGGGATTTATAATAAAATGCATCATGTGTTAATTACCATATAAGCTTTGACAAGTTCACAAAAAACTCACTTGCATGTAGACCTTGGTAGAGGTCAGTTGTTCTAAATTCAAATGTTAAGTCATTTTGAAATGTTAAGTCTTTCTCAAATCAGAGAGCTTAAGTCAAATTCAAGTGAAAGATTGTTTTAATCTATGTCAAAGTTTATTCAACAGCAATATCATCAACTAACCAGTATATTTGGCAAGCTGGTAAAACATTTATATTTATTTCACTTTTGTATATGTTTAGCTTTTCTCATATAATTGTCAGCTTTATGTTAAATTATAATTTTTGTTTAATTTAAACTTTCCCTCATGTACTTTGTACTTGTTGAATGCTACAAATACATCCGAATCTGGTTAAAAAGTGTTGATGATAGCACATTCAAACAGCAGACAACTCAAGTTTTAAAAATCCGTGTGTACTAAACTGATGGTAAATGAGGAGAAGGGACTGAATTGATTATAAAGAATTCGCTAAAACTGGAAATCGTAGAGTGAAGCCTTCTAGTGGTACCATAGACACGCCTGTTTCAAGTGAATCAACCAAAAAGAGTACAAGTATTGTTACACATTCTTTTGTTGATGTCAATAACACTGCCACAGTTGGTAAGAACATTTCTAATTCTATTCAAGATTATGTTACAAGCAACTCAATGGTAGCCTTTGATGTCTCAAATATAACTCATACGTAACGTGACTCTTCTGCAAGCGGTAAAGTGGTAAATTCAAGTTCTGAAATTGACAATCTAAGTAACCTGTTGAACAATTTTTCATTTGTGGACAGTATGGCTGAAAACCTAGACATTTTTATGACTGGAAATCAGTTGTCTGTAAATGAATCTTTTATTTCTGATGAAATCACCGATTTTATTGATGAGAATCCTGTTAGTGAAGCATGTATTTCTGTTAATGAATGTGATAACATTTGAAAAAAATTGAAAATTTTCGATCATGTTACAGAAAGACACATAAGAGATCCAAACGGTTCATAAAGATTATGACCAAGTGTATGGTAAATTGTTTGCTGAACAGATAGGGTACAATCAAGACATACCTCAAAAAATGTGAATTTAAAAAAAAGATCTATGCAGTTGGAATTAAAAATCATAGTGAACACCACAAAATGGAGGTATTTAAATTTCAAATAGATGAAGTTGTGCGAAAATTCGATGATTTATATCAAGTGTACAGAGCAGATCTTCAAGATGAGTCGACAATGGTATCAAAAGAAGAAAAAATGAACTGTTACAACATGGTAAAGGGTCCGGAAAAATTGGTGAGAAAATTGATAGTTTAATTAACAGTGCTGCAGACGATGATATGATGCATGAAGTTAATACACTAAAGCTCAGGTATGAGGAATTTCTGCGCTTAAAGGATTCTTATTTCAAGAATGTAAAGAATGAAGTTGAGCAGAGAGAAATAGAAAAAAACGAAGCTTTTCAAACTTCTTCACTCAATATTTTGCTAGGCAAGTTTAGAGGATATGACTCACCAGTTGATATTTACACCTTCCAAAGTACATTTGAAAAAATCCATCTGAAATCAACTCCCACAAATCTTCTCCCTGATTTTTACAGAACAATTTTCTTAAAGGAGCAGCACTTACACTTGTCAAAAGCATAGATGAGATAGATGAGATTTGGAAAAGATTACATGATGCATTTGGAAACTGTAAAATCATGTTAACAAAAAAGCTTTCTGTGTTTAATAGCATGGAGCGTTTGTGGAAGCATAAGAACCCATCAAAAGTAGCAGGGGAATTAGCCAAATTAATCAATTGTATGTATGATGTTATCAGACTAGCAAAGAGACACAACATAGAAAATAATTTGTTTTATGGAGATGCTTTAGAAAGAATTTACAAGTTATGTGGTAATCAAAGAATTACTAGATGGTTTGTTGTACAGCATGACAAACCATGGAGTGGAGAGGAGTTGTGGCAAGAGTTTATAAAATTTCTTAAGAAAAATGTCAAGATTAACCAGAAAAAGCAATATAACAGTAATCCAGAAAAGAAGTCGAGTGGAAATTTTTATGCATCAAATGAAAACAGACGTAATGATAAATCCTCAACAATCTGTTTTATTTGTGGAGAAGATTATCTCGTTGCAACAAATAGTCCTGGTGGTTCCAAAATCATACAATATTTTGTATAAAAAGGTTTGTTAAGATGTCACCTGCTTCAAGGTATGACGAATTGTGTAAAAAGGGACTTTGTATTCAATGCTTATATCCTGGTGCAAAGTATCAAACAAAGAAGGCAAGTGTCAGCGAGATTTTATATGCAAGCATCCAAGTCATGACAGATACTTAACTAAAATGCGTGTCCTTGTTTGTAAAGATCATAAGGATTTACCAGATAACAAAAATGTATTGCATATGTACAAGCAAAAAAGGAAATTTTGCAACAACAAGTTGAATTACCAGAATACTCAAAGCACATTTAACTTTCTCATCATTCAACATCTTCTGATAATCCTGATGACAACAATGACAAAGCTATATATATGTTGCAAACTATTGAAGTGGATAACAAAGCATAGACCATGTTCTATGATAGCGGCTGCGGCGATTTTGTAACAACACATCAAGCAATCAAGAAACTTGGGGAACGTGCTATACAATAATATAATGGTCCTGTTCAACTGGGTGGTGTTGGTGGAAAAAAAGCAGAAACACCACATGGAATATATTCAGTAAGGCTTCCTGTGATTGGTAAATACGACGCTAACGAGAGGTGTATTTTTAAATAAAATAACCCAAGAGTTTCAATACTATCCATTAAATGGTAAAGTTGAGACAGATATCAGAGATGCCTTTTTAAAATCAGGTGAAAACATCAGAAAATTACCGAAACTGCCAAATAAATTTGGAGGTAATGTAGATTTTATGTTAGGAATAAAGTATTTAAGATTGCCTTCAGGGTCAACTATATACAACTCTCACTTTAAAAATCCTGGTGGTAGTCGTGGAATAATTGGAGGCCCTCACAGTGTTTTCACAGAAATTGAGAAATTCCATCATCTTTGTCAACAATCAAGTTCAAAATCAACTCGAAATATTTCAAAATGGCTTTCAAATGAACCCAGATCATGGTCTTCTAAATTTCAGTTCCAGTGAGTGCTCCCTTGATTTATGCTTGGAAGATAATAATTTTCAAAGGAAGGAATCGAATGCTTTGTTGAGTCAGAAGTTTTAAATTATTTGGGAAAGCAGAGGAAGCAGGAAGCATAATTGACTATCGATGTATGAACTGTAGAGATTGCAAAGCATGTAAATCGCATGAGAATGAACTAATGAGTATAAAAGAGGAAGTTGAAAGATATACAAAGATCCTTAGCTAATAGCGAAATCCGAAATTACATACCATGGAGAGCCGTCTGGAAAGCAAATTCAACCACTACACCATGTCACATGGTTTTTGATGCGTCGCAGCCTACAACCAGTGGTTTTAGTCTAAATGATATTTTAGCAAAAGATCGTAACAATATGAACAAGTTAGTTGAGATTTTTTTCGATGGCGCTCTCATTCATTTGGATTTCATACAGACATTCAGAAGATGTACAACTGTGTAAAGCAACATAATACTGAGTGGTCAAAGATATCTGTGGAGGAATGGCCTTGATGAGAATAACCCTGTGGAAGAAAAAATCATCAAAACGTTTATTTACGGAGTTAAGTCCAGCGGAAACCAATCTGAAATTGGCTTGCGAAAGACTGCTGTAGTTTCAAAAGAAGAATACCCAGAAGTCAACGAAATTGTATGTAAGGATGTGTATGTTGATGATTGCCTTTCTGGAGAAGCAACAAAGGAAAAGGCAATTACAGCGAGCTGATGAACTTGAACTTGTTCAGCAACGAGGTGGTTTTTCATTAAAAGGCATATCTATGACTGGAAGTAATCCACCAAGTAATTTGTCATCTGATGGAAAAACAATTGGTGTGGCTGGCCTAACATGGGAACCCAACAGTGATTTAATATATTTAGACGTAAAGTGAATTAATTTTGCAAAGAAATATCGTGGAAGAAAAACCCAAGCCATGTACGAGATTTCTAAAATTCTAACGAGACGACACTGCACGGCCAAGTTAGCAGAAGTGTTTGATTTAACTGGAATATTCACTCCAGTTATTGCAACCATGAAATTAGATCTACATGAGTTGGTCGTAAGGAAATTAGATTGGGATGATAAAATTCCTGATAGTTTACGTCAAGTTTGGGTTGATCATTTCCAAATGATGTCAGAATTGAATCGAGTTAAATTCAAGAGAACTATTGTACCTCATGACGCAATTAACTTAGATGTGCAAACTCTGTGCTTTGGAGATGCTAGTAAAGACCTTGCTTGCATTGCAATCTATGTCAGATTCAAACGAAAATCCAACAGTTATTCTTGTCAATTGGTAGATTAGTACCAAATGGAATGTCACAACCTAGAGCAGAATTGTATGCAGCTGTGGTCAATTGTCACTCTTCAGAAATTTTCAGTAGAGCGCTTTACCAACATCATAAGTGTAAGTTATTTTTCAGAGATAGCCAAATTGTTTTATATTGGATAAGCGACGAAAATCGATCACTCAAGCAGTGGGTTAGAAATCGTGTATTAAAGATTGGAGATATGTTCACACGAATGAAATGATAGCTGACCGCGGAACTCGTCGAGGTGCAAAAGCTACAGATGTTGATAGCAACTCCGATTGGGTCAATGGATTGCCTTGGATGATATTGAATGAGGAAGATTTTCCAGCTTATACAGTCAATTATATCAAATTAAAGGCAAATCAACTAAATAAAGTAAGTAAAGAAAAAACCCTGGAAATCGTTGAATCCGTTTTCTTTCAAAACCGTGTACCTTGTCGACCCAAACAAATTTTGCTTTCGGAATGTTGTTCGTATTATGGCTCTCGTAATCAAATTCATTCGAAAATTGAAAGAACAATCAAAGCCGAAAATCAAGAAAAACAATTTATGCGACTCTTAGCGAAGACGACTTAGCTAAAGTCGAAAACTACTATTTCGAAAAGGCAACACGTGAAGTGAAACATTTTCTTAGACCAAATCAGTATCAAAAGATTTCAAAGGATAAAGATGGCATATTGTATTTGGGATGCTACTTCCAGAAGATGAAATCACAATTGTTGGAAAGATGACTTGCGTAATGAAAGATCTGAAGTCCCATAGTTTTTGCGTACCAATTGTTGAGAAGAATTCACCTTTGGTATTTAGTATTGTCAGTGAAATTCACTGGTAAAAATGTGTCTGTTAATCATGCTGGAATAGAATCAGTGTGGAGATACGTCCTCGAAAGGGTTTTCATTATAGAAAGCAGAAGTATTGTTAAGATTGTGAAGAGTTTTTGTCAAAGAAGTCGATATTGGGACATATTGAGTCATAATGGGACCAGTATCCCAAAAAAAACTCACTATTGCTCCAGCTTTTTATCATACTCAAGTCGACATTACAGGTCCATTTGATGCATATTCCCCCCATCATAAAAGGACAACAATTAAAATCTGGCTAGTCGTATTTTGTTGTAACAACACAAGTGCAACATCAATCAAAGTAATGGAAAATTATTCCTCTACTGCTTTTGTTCAAGCATTTTTTAGATTTTCATGTCTGAATGGATACCCCAATTTATTGTTATCAGATGAAGGAAGCCAATTGGTCAAGGCATTTCAGTCAATGGAGTTAAATTACGTTGATGTCCAGCAAAAGTTACATAAAAATCAGATCAAATATGAATTGTGTCCAGTTGGTGTTGAAAAGAAAATCAAATAAATTTAAACCTCATTAGAAAAGAATCTTTCAAAACAACGCCTTTCAATCATGCAGTGGGAAACTGCAATATCAGAGATAATATTCCATATAACACTTAGAATACTTTATTACTACATATAGATGAATATTTTTAATATTTATATATTATAATATATATATAAATATATTCTTCATCCCAGTGCGATACCGTAAATCCTCAGAGGCGATTACCATTCCGCCTGTTGCCTTTGTTCCTTGTCGTGCATTTCGGATTGTGGTCTATATTACATCTGGTTTAATTCTTAATCTTTAGATTATTGCAAAGTATTTCCTCTCTTTTTGGTTTCGTATCAACTCCGAAGTTTGTTTGTTAGCATAAAATAAAGCAAATTAATTATTGACAAAGTTGACTCCACGTGTACGTATCTGTCACTCTATGCACGGGTTCTTCTTCATTTCTGGTGGTTGGATCAAAAAATAAACTTTATTTTCAACTTTTGTTGGATACGTCGTAGATGTCGCATACCTCATTGGAGCAAAAGAATGGACAAATTTCTGTGCATTTCTTCACATAAGCACTAAAAATATTTTTAGTTAAAAGAGCGCTTTTACTCTCAGAAAATGGGGAAAACGATGGTATAGTGCAGGTTAACACAACGCGCTAAAAATAATCAAGTAGGTCTAATATTTAGTAGGAATAAGAACAATGATAAGTAGTTATGTTAAAGTCGTATATTTTCTAAAAAAATTATTGCGCATGCGCAAAACACATTACCAAAAATATGGTCATAAATCTCTAATATATAGCAAGGAAATGGTAATAACAGACAGGAATATGCCTAATTAGGCCAGTCCAGATTTGTTGTAATTTTCAAACCCAGCACATGTCAGGTAGAAAACACTAAAACTAACGATAAATTCTACAAAATAATTAACAGGATGATATGTGATTTGCACATTCTACAGACCGGAATTTTTGTGCTTTACAGACCAGATTCAGAACATGGCTAAAACAGCAAAAATTTGTCAAATTAGGGTGCATGTTCAGTTGGATCTGTCTAACGCAAACATAGTCTAACGGGAAAACCTCTACTTTATCGGCCCTTTTAATGCCGGCCCTAAATTAACGCGGCCCTTTTTACGCCACCCTAATTTTGTCACTCAAAATTTTGGTGTAAATTAGGGCCGTGTTTTAAGCCGCTCAAGGAGTAAGGGAACAAAGAATACTGATTTAACACTCTTAAAAACAAAACCTTTTATATTCATCAATAACAACTGTTTCTTAGCCCTGATCACCTGTTGTTTGTTAACATTTTGTTATTTTAAAGACACTCGAAGAACTATTGTTTGTTCTAGAAGCACTCAACCAGAGCTATTTGTCAAAATACTTTACATGGATGAATCTTTCTCTGGAAAAATAAGTTAGAGACTTTAAAAATGCTCTTCCTAGCGAAAAAAACTGCAATAATGTGCTCAATAACAAATTTAAGTGTTCCAAATTTAATGCCGCTTTTTGAAAAAAAAACCATATTTTTGTCCCTTTTCAAGCCAGGATTTTTACGCCGCCCCTAATAACGCCACCTAATGAAAATTAACGCCACTTAGGGCCGGTCGATAAAGTATACAGACACTAAAACTCGGAGCGGATTCATTGAATTTAGTTCAAGCATTTAGATAAAGGTCTCGGACATCTATACCAAGCAGAGACTTTTTTTTGCACCAATGGTGTTCGCTTTAGAAAATTTCCCTGTACTGATAATCAGGTATAATATCATGATTACTAGTTAGCAAGATAAATTATGATGCAACACGTTATATTTAAGAAACTATATATTAAAGACCAGATTCATTGTAGTTTACAGACGACACAAGACCAAAATGGTGAAGACTCATCCAGTGCAAATAAGAATAATTTAGGTATATGACTACTACTTAACAATATAAATTACAGCATATCATGCCATACTTAAAAGATCCATTTTAAAGATCAGATTTATTGCAATTTACAAACAAGACTCAAAATAAGAACAAAAAAAAATTGAAGGTGAAAATGTGAACAATTAGTGTGAGGTGCACTGCTCTTCTACATAATTATGTGGTAATATAAATTCCTAAAAAGTGTACTTTACAAATTGGCGCCATATGTTTCTCGAGAAGTAATTTGTACAGATCGGACAGGATGTAATGCACATTAACGACAAAGCAAGCTTGACCTAAATTAAAAAGGAAAATGGTTTTTAATTTACATTATCACATAATTTTTTTCCTATATAAAAAAGCGCCATAAAAAGGCATCGTAACAATTGACAGCCATGATCTACATTAGTACCTTACTCGTATTAATTTTGCACGCGTATCAATTTGCTCGCAAATTCAAATTACCCAACAATTAAGAGCAAAAAGTGAGGGCAAAACATATTGATTTAAACGCCTTCCTGCAATGAGTTTTATTTCTTGAAAAAAAAATATATAGTTTTTATATATCAACTTAGCGAAAACATTACATTGTAATTAAGATGACATTATATTTTTTAAATTAAAACGTTTATATTTCAACTGACGATTGTTGAAAAAAGAATTGAAATCTTGGGTCTTGAAATAAACAAGTTCTCTTTCTTCCACGAATAAATATAGTTTTTATAATAATCATTTGAAAGCATAAGAAAAGCATAAGAAAAAAAAAAATCTTATATACGGTCCCGCCCTTTGTTCGTTATCATAATTACGCCACCCCCTTCCTTTCCTGTTTTGAATACCCCACTCTGCAAAAAATGCTTGCGTGCAAAACAAGGAAAAACAATGGAAACAATGTTGATTGACAAAGCTTGAAGTTGAAATTGAGTGGAAGTACAGCCAAAACAATAAAACAAAGAGCCGGCCACCGCCCTACTTTTGTAATTAAAAATCAGAAATAACTCTATAACCAAACATATTTTTGATTAGGGATAACCTAACACACAAATCATTGTGCGGCCAGGTATAAAAAGTTGTATCAGAGCATTAAAAATTGAGCACAGCTTAGTTGTGCTGTACTTTAGCTTCATTAAACTGCGATTTTCAGCTTTGCTTACATCAAATAGTTAGATTTGCATAGGTACCCAACATAAAAAGGCCAGCTTATGATTAGTGCAGGAAAGATAACCGAACGTTAAGATATCTAAATACTCACTTTTTGAAATTTGCGAGTTTGACGACAAAAAATATGTGAACAGTGCACCCATAACACGGTTTTGAAACTTACTAACACAATTCTGTCCCCACAGCTCGAATGTTGTCCTCACAACGTGGTTTTGAAACTCACTTATAAACTCTCTCCTGAAAACAAGGTTTTGGACACCCAAAACACGATATTGCTCATTAGAGCAATTTATATCACAATTTCTTTAAAAAATATCTCGTTTGTTCCTACAACTCTGTTGTAAACATTAAGTGATCCCACAACACGGTTTCAGGCATGATTTTTACTTTTCCAACGAAATCTAATAAAAGAATGGAAATTTTTGAAGGAAACACGTGGTTATACGTGATAGAAGAGAAACGAAATGGTTTTAAGCTTCAAAACACTATTCTTTTTACATTCACCATTAGTAGAGGGAAATGAGCTCACGACGCTGTTTTGGACCTGTAGTCCCATAACTAGGTCCATATAGGTATATAGGGCAGTAAGTCTAGCGGGCAAGCCTGAAATACGTGGGTTTGCTCAATATGACTTATTATGGACCATAATTGCCCGTTTTGAATTATTACAATGAAAACGTTTTTTAATTGAAGAAAATATTATAACGCATTGACTGTGGACATTATACGTGGAAAGATAACAACTATGAACACATAATATAAAGATTGACACTACACGATTAACGACGTTGAATTCTGCTTTCTTGCACGGCAAGTTCAATATCTCCGTCTAAATTATGTGTCTTTTCATACATCGATCGTGTTCATCTGACACACAACAACATGGAACGAATTAACGAAAAATTCAATCGGGTCTTTATCCAAGCACTAACAATTGATTTCGAAAGCTTGCGTTTTTCGGCAATTAAATCCGCGGCATGTGAGTAAAAACGACTGCATTCCCCAGACATTCCTCCGAAACATGAAAACACTAACGGTGTAAACGAACCGTGATCAACATGAATAATTCGTTCATTATATGATCGTTTTTTTTCGTTTTCATTCTTTTTATGAGCAACTTAAAGTGCCAGATTCTTGTGACATTTGGCTAATGGGTTAAAAACCCTTACATCTGCATACGCCATTTGTCCTTTTACCCCAAAACTTCTTGCTGCAACATCAGTTCTTGCTTCGTTGGTTGTTATTGCAGTCCTCAGCTTAAATATTTCAACGGTCAAAGGCTGCAGAAGCGGTTCCACAATAACTTCCTGGCATACCTCTTTTACTATTTCCGCTGTGCAATTTCGAAGCTCGTTGTGTCTGTTGATTATAAATCCGCCTCGTGGACAGGAAAGAGCGTGTTGGACATCGAACGGGGCGGAACAGACACATGTCGTTGGTAATCGTTCAAGTGGGATCGCATACCGAAGACGTAAAGCATCCCAGAAAGATTGTTTGACAAGTGCGAACCCATGTTCTTTGAGTGGATTAGCAGTTAACCAAATCGATGACCCATTCTCCAAGCTGGCTTCAAGGGCTTTATTTTTTTCGAGGTCGGTAATTTGTTCTTTGATTTCATTTAACGGATGTTGATAATTTTCATTCTTTTCTCTTTTTATCCGTGTCTTTAATGCAGCTACAACATGTTCAGCTCGGTGATCGTAAACAGCAATATTTTGAAGCATACATTCTTTTGTGTGACTGGTTATCGTCAAAGAACGTTCATACTCACGATTCGCCATTTGAGACGGTATAATAACACCTAAACCACCATATCTGGCTGGCAGAGAGTACAGCAATCTTTCACTATCATTAAATTGATAATCGTTTAAAATAACACGAATAAACTCGTCAATTTTTCTGTCCAATTTCTTCAAAAGTACTGAGATGTTCGGAACAGTCCGCATGACAAAAACATATCTGTGTCTTAAACAATGCATAAATGCACTATATGCTGCATGTGGTTGGGTTCTTGCAACAGCAATTAAACTGTCCAACTGCTTAACCCACGAATTTACTTTGTCGTTGGTATATTTTTCAGTACAATCATGATTCCCAATCACTGCTCCAAGGTGACGATTGCCATCTGAGGTTATAAAGATCTCAGAATCTGAAAAAAGTTCCTTTGCTTTATTAAAGTATTCATCTTTTACAATTAACATAGACTTTTGGTCATTAACCTCATAACCAATGTAATGACCATATTTCTTTATGAGATCCCACCAGGTTTTCAGGTGTTCTAATTTTCCCATACCGGTCAAATCATCAGCGAATGCAATTTGTTTAATTTGGTGTGAATCAAAGCTTGACATTACTGAACTTAAGAGTGGTATCAATCCCAATGCATACATGCTCATTGCTATTGGGTCACCCTGTGTAGTTCCCTCCTCTGATGCTATCTCTTGTCCGGCAAGCACAAATAGTCTAGCTGGAAGATGATAAAAATTTGCCATGTATGTTGATATTTCGGGGCAAGTGATCTTAGTATTGTGTAAAAGAACACTTCTGTTAATATTGTTAAAAGCATTGCTGGCATCAACTTGTATGAATCCATGCGTATCGTCCTGAGAAAACATTTCTCTGACTACATGTATTGCGACCTCGCACCCAGCTTCAATTCCAGCGCAAAGTTGCTCATATCCAGCAGATTCTATGACATCACGTTTTAGTATAGCCATGACTGATTTTCCCATTATCCTTCGTAATACTTCTCCAATTCCGATAGGGCGTAAACCAGGACGTTTGTCCAATGGAATGAGGCGACAGGACACAATTGGTGATAATGAGTCCGGATCCTCCATAATATCTGTACATAACTGTCTCGTCATTAAAGCTATGGCATGACACAAATCATCAGCGGCAGAGCCAAAATCGGCATCCATACCTGATGGTCCTGAAGCACCTTTTGTTTTAAGCGCACACTTTCTTATCAATTCAGCATTAATATCGTCATAGATAACATTGTTTATATCTTTAATGGGACCTTGCAATAGCATGGCGTCATACTTCGGTTGCGCACTAGGATGTTTTCGAAGAAGGCATTGCATTGTATCCTTATCTAACGGTAAAATTCCGCATGAATTCTCATCCAAAAGTCGAATAGCTGCATTTAGCCTCCCCTCCATCATCAAGCAACTAAACTTGCGAGACAATTCTTCTTTATTTTGGTCTTTGTGAAACGAATTTCTGCGGGATTGAATTGCCATACCTTCACGCAACAGTTCTTCAATTTTGCGTTCTTTCCAAAGGGCTAGTCTCCTCGCCAGATGTTGTTTGTTCTCAGCTGTTTTAGCGTTTTTAGAAGTGCGTAATAGCAATAAAGATGGCATTACCATCAATGCCTTTAAACAAATATCTCTGTCGGAGGACTTCGAAGACCAAGCCGAAACTAATCTGGTCATTTCTCGTATAAAATCTTTACCGTGACTGCACTTTAGTAATTCAAAGAAATCCTTTTTCCAAAACACAATTTGATCATAAGCCTGAACAACTTTACTTCTGAATTCGTCATTATTTGCTGTTGTCGTTGGCCAGTTCGGTATAGGCAAATGACTATTCACCTTGCATGCGCGAAGATGAATGTTTAGCCCTTTTAGCGTTTTGAATGTTCGTCCACATTTGCTACATTTTTGATCTCCCTGTGAAGCAGAAACGACGTTTGTTTCCTCCATATTGAGTTATGCTGCGTATATCGTTTAAGTTTAAGTTAACGTTGATAGTAAATAACTTTGTTGAACAGTTTTGTTGTATCTGGATACCTGTGACACCTAAGTTATTGCCATATTTTATTAAAAACTTTCACTTTCACTTCATTGTTTACAATATTGTCATGGCATTACAAGACATTACAGTGCACTTAAACTTTTGAGGCCAAATAACTTGAAAACGAGGTAGCGACGTCGGTGATTTTTCACTGCGTGGGTAACTAGGGACCACCTGGGACCAATTTGGGTAAGTTTCGCAAACCTGGGTCCCCGAATCCGTTTCGGAATGGATGGGTTAATGACGTGATCAAAAAACCTTTAAACCCCAATATCTCAGCAACCCACCCTCGTCCCCAGGGTTTTTTGACTTCTTGATATGAAAGCGGTTCAAGATCTATACGATGAAGGCAACGGATATACAAATTTCTTAAAAAAAGTTTTGGCGGGTCTTTGCTGACGTCAGCAAAAATTTTTAACCCTTATATTTCCTTTAGGCGTTCGTAGAAAACATATGATCCTATACATTATTTTGACCAGCGTTTCAACCTCTACACATTACAGACAAAGAATAAACTAAATTTCGCCAATTTCGTTTTGTATCTGCACTGCTGACGTCAGCAAACATCTAAAACAACCTATTTTCCATTGTTCTTTTGCCTAAGTGGATTTTTCCACGGGCCGTATCTACTAGTTACGGTATATTAGTATTACAGGTTATTACCGATTACTACAAGGTATTACAGTGTATTACCGAATACTACAAGGTATTACAGTATATTACTAAGTACTACAGTGTATTACTGAATACTACAAGGTATTACAGTGTATTACCGTTTATTAACGTACTACAGTGTATTGTTGAATACTACAAAGTATTACAGTGTATTACTGAATACTACAAAGTATTACAGTATATTACGAAATACTACAGTGTGTTACTGAATACTACAGGGTATTAAAGTCTATTACCGAATACTACAAAGCACTACAGTGTATTACTAAGTACTACAGTGTATTACCGAATACTACAAGGTATTACAGTGTATTACTGAATACTACAAAGTATTACAGTATATTACGAAGTACTACAGTGTATTACCGAATACTACAAGGTATTACAGTGTATTACCGAAAACTACAAAGCACTACAGTGTATTACAGTATATTACTAAGTACTACAGTGTACTACCAAATACTACAAAGTGTTATACAGTATTACCGTATATTACAAAGATATTAACCAGGTATTAGAATGTATTAACAACATTACGATGTTTAACGTCGTGTGTCGGATACGCGTTGAGCTGTTGTTGGGGCCAAAAATACTAAATAAAGAGGTTGTGTCGAGGTTCAAGTATACGTCATTGTCGGGTACAGTTGAGCTAGTGTTAAATAAAGTCGACGCCCTATCTCCCTATCGCCCTCAAGACGATTTGAAAGATTCCGCCTCGCGTAGCGGTTGGCGGAAATCAACAACATTTCTTCAGTTACATGACATATTACATTTTTGACTGTCCAAATCTGGCCAGACGTCACATATTTTACAACTTTTATCTGTACAATTACGTATACCTATTTGCTCGTTTGGTGACTTTTGTACAGCAAGAGATTTTGCAGAACTTAAATGCCTTAATCTATTTAGTTAGTAAACTAAACTCATCATTTTCCCTTTTGATTATAATATATTTTTCGGTTGTGTTCTGCCCAGATTGCGAACGCGGCCTGTTTATAAACAGGACGGCCAGATTATTACGCATGGCCCGGTTATGTTTTTTTAACCCTGATATGTCGTGGTGACAACATTGCCACCACTAGGGCTATTTGCTTGTCAGAAGTGATGACGAATGATAAAAAAGTCGGTCGGCCCCGATTATGCCCCGATTATGTTCGTTCTATAAGTGAGAAATAATATAAAATTGTTGTACATAAGCCGGCCTGCCCCGATTATGTTCGTTCTATAAGTCTCAAATAATATTTTTTAACTGTAATAAGCCCGTCAGTCAGATTATGTTGTCCTGATTACGTATATATTTTCTGCCCTGTTTATGAACGGGGCAAACAGCTGTACATGATCCGAGCAGCGTTCATAATCCGAGTAGAACAGTTGTCTTGAGACAATATTACCCTTTTGTTAGAAAACACGTTTCTCAAATTAGGATTTCTGGTGTTGGACACAAAAAGTTTTTTTTTTTATAATGTTTGAAAAATGGAGGTTTGAATAATGTGTTGTAACCTAAGAAATATTTTTCACTGTATACTTTGGAGCGGGTCCTTAACAACCTCGTTCCCAGGGCTATTTTTTTCGCTTTTTTGATATAATAAGGTAGTTATGATTTTTAGCTATCTTTATTTTATATTATAGTTAAAAGTGAAAGTACTTTTAGCTAGCTATAGCTAGCTACCAAGCCACAGAATTATCAGAGGGTTTTGTGATTAGAATTACACTGAAGATGCCTAGCTATAGCTAGTTAAGTTTTTAGTATTTTTTTAGGAACATGCAGTCTTTCTAATTCCATTTTTGTCTTGCGGGCGACTTATTGCTGACGTAAACCTCTATAAACCTAAGTTGAGGCTTTATCACGCCGGCATTATGGTGGCGTGTAGCTATATATTATACTAGTATTGAGTCATCAAACGTCATCAAACGTAACCATGTGTCAGATACAGATCAGATATATACGTTTAGACGTATATAATAACTGGCTCCTTTTGTCTGTTATTGTTGTAACATGCATATACACCTAAATAAAATCGTATTGTCAAAAAATTTTTACCTAACTTGTTATTGTTAGGTCAAAATTTATAATTGTCTTTAAAAAAAATCTTATTGCCCTGCTTTAAATGCCTAAATTCTGAAATTCGGAAAGTATAGCTTACAGAATCATTTTTTATGCTAATCCCATTAGACCAGCCTAAAAGCATCTCCTAACAAGTTTTAACTCAATATCTTTCTTTTTCATCTTTCTTTTTCATCATATTGCACTTTTGGTTTTTCACGAAACGGGTCCCTGGAAACTCATTTACAACTAAATGGCCACTACGGTCAAACCAATTGACATAGGATGTTACATTTCATACAGTCAGAGAAAATTGTTATTTAATCTGTAATCTATTGTTATTTAAAATCTGTAACCGATTGTTATTTAATCTGTAACCGATTAATTAAGACAATACGGACTAATTAGAAGGTACGTGCAGATTAATTAAGCGTATAACTATTTGGTTAATTAAATGGTATGAACTTCTTAATCCAGTTTTTTAACCTTTTTCAACCAAATCAACAGCATATGATTTTATTTTTTTGTTTATGTGTTCTGCCTCCTTTAGAAAGAATATTAGCTAGAGTGTAAAAGAAGGTCTGTTCGGGAGAAATAGGATTAGTTATGTATACCTGTATATACCTTGTGTTGTATTTGAGCTAGCTAGATAGCTGCTAAACATGTCTTCAAGCAAACCTACATTGTGTTTTTTACTACACCCTGTGCACAAAAGCTAGCTTTGTAGCTCTAGTCTAGTAGCTACCTCCTCAACTGCACTGCAAAAAAACAGAAGCTTACTCTAACAGTCTCTAAAAGTACAACTAAAAGCTATTTAATTTTGTTTGCACGTTAAGCTATACTAACAATGCCAAATATTTTATTTTTCACAAAAATAAATTCAGTCCAGCGGAACATAAACATTCCAGCGCCCCCATTCGCACATAAACTTAGACGCCATTATTGTTTTTCTGTTATTATTCAATTTTTTACGCATAAATTAATTTATCTTCATAATTAACGGAAACTTGAGAAACCAATCAGATAGCAGAACTGACCAGTGTGGCCCAGGGTCATTTCTTCTCGCCGTCCGAAATTGTCAGAAAGAGAAAAATGGGCCTGGGGACGAGGTTGGGTCCTTAATTGCAGTTTCCAGTTAGGTTGCTAGCTGGTTGAGTGAACTAAAATATATAAACACTATATTGAGCTTCAAAGTTGGTGCATAATGTTTTGTTTACCCACATTGGGTATTGCCTCAATTAGCCAGGCCACTGAGCCTAGCCTCTGTTACCAATGGCATATAAATTAAGAATTTCACATCAAATTGGCCTCTGATCTAAGCTGACAAGATTGTCTTGAAAAAACAACTAACGATTTTACTATCAGTTTAACTGTAGTTAGCTCTAGCTCCACGTTTTCAAGAAGCATCTATCAGTGCGACCTACTCCTAGCTAGACATCATCAACTCCATCTTTTGGCTTCATTTACTATAATGGCATCCAATGGCGCTAGCTATATTTTGGATCATGTACCTTTGGCATCAGGAAAAACCTTTGGATATTTCTTCAGGAAAGATATTGCATGTAGTCAGGTCAGTTTGCTTCATGCTATATATTATATCCTCATGTTAGGAGCCAAGAAACTGTCACTTTTTAACGGTTAAGTAAAGCTAGCCGTACCTAACAGCCGCACCTTAGCCGTACCTTAGCCGTACTTAAGATAATGCGTAATTAGCATCTCTGTGTAAGACCACTTGCTTCTAAGCTTAAAATTAGTAGTTAATGTATACCAAAGTTAAATTGTCTAACTTTTATTTCGTCTTTTAGGTGAATATCTATGCCGATAAAAATGATGCAAAATGGAGCACTCCATCTTCGAGCCCCAGTAGCCCCAGGGAATCCTCAATGATGAAATACCCATAATAATATATCTTACATTAATTATAATTTTTATAAAATGATTTTAATACAAATACAAAAGAGACTTTTAAAATTGAATGTATAAAAAACATTAGTAAAGTAAGATTGAACATTATTACGCTGCGGACAATATTAGGTTAGGTTCCCTTAATAGTTGTACGGCTAGCGCAAAAAGTGACTACATCTGGCTAAATTTAGATACGGTTGCTAAAATAAGGTACGGCTGGACAATATTGAGGTACGGCTGGGTCCTATCATATAAGAAACGACTTTATGTGTTAAAAACGTTTAATAAAAACTAAATTAAGTTAGGTACGGCTAGCTAAAATAAGGTACGGCAGGACAATATTAAGGTACGGCTGGGTCCTATCATATAAGAAACAACTTTATGTGCTAAAAACGTTCAATAAAAACTAAATTAAGTTAGGTACGGCTAGCTAAAATAAGGTACGGCTGGACAATATTAAGGTACGGCCGGGTCCTATCATATAAGAAACAACCTTAATGTGCTAAAAACGTTCAATAAAAACTAAATTAAGTTAGGTACGGCTGGCTAACATAAGGTACGACTGGACAATATTAAGGTACGGCTGGGTCCTATCATAAAAGAAACGACTTTATGTGCTTGAAAATGTTAAATAGAACGAAATTAAGTGAAGTACGGCTAGCTAAAATAAGGTACGACTGGGCAATATTAAGATGCGGCTGGGTCCTATCATATAAGAAACAACTTTATGTGTTTGAAAACGTTCAATAAAAACGATATTATGTTAGGTACGGCTAGCTAAAATAAGGTACGGCTGGACAATATTAAGGTACGGCTGGGTCCTATCACAAACGAAACAACTTTATGTGCTTGAAAATGTTCAATAGAACGAAATTAAGTGAAGTACGGCTAGCTAAAATAAGGTACGACTGGGCAATATTAAGATGCGGCTGGGTCCTATCGTATAAAACACATCTTGAAATGCTAAAACAATATTCAATAAAAACGAAATCATGTTAGGTGCGGCGAACTAAAATAAGGTACGGCTGGATAATATTAAGGTACGGCTGGGTCCTATCATATAAGAAACAACTTCAAATGCTAAAAATGTTCAATAAACACGAAATTAAGTTAGGTACGGCTAGGTAAAATAAGTTACGCTGGACGATATTAAGGTACGGCTGGGTCCTATCGTATAAGAAACATCTTCAAATGCTAAAATAATTTTAATAAAAACGAAATTAAGTTAGGTGCGGATAACTAAAATAAGGTACGGCTGGACAATATTAAGGTACGACTGGGTCCTATCATATAAGAAACAACTTTATGTGCTAAAAACGTTCAATAAAAACGAAATTAATTTAAGTACGGCTAGCTAAAATAAGGCACGACTGGGCAATATTAAGATGCGGCTGGGTCCTATCGTATAAAAAACATCTTGAAATGCTAAAAAAATGTTCAATAAAAACGAAATTATGTTAGGTGTGGCTAACTAAAATAAGGTACGGCTGGACAATATTAAGGTACGGCTGGGTCTTATCATATAGGAAATAACTTCAAATGCTAAAATATGTTCAATAAAAGCGAAATTAAGTTATGTACGGCTAGGTGAAATAATGTACGGCTGGATAATATTAAGGTACGGCTGGGTCTTATCATATACGGGACAACTTCAAATGCTAAAATATGTTCAATAAAAGCGAAATTAAGTTATGTACGGCTAGGTAAAATAATGTACGGCTGGATAATATTAAGGTACGGCTGGGTCTTATCATATACGGGACAACTTCAAATGCTAAAATATGTTCAATAAAAGCGAAATTAAGTTATGTACGGCTAACTAAAATAAGGTACGGCTGGATAATATTAAGGTACGGCTGGGTCTTATCATATACGAAACAACTTCAAATGCTAAAAATGTTCAATAAAAACGAAATTAAGTTAGGTACGGCTAGCTAAAATAAGGTACGGATGGACGATATTAAGGTACGGCTGGGTCCTATCGTATAAGAAACATCTTCAAATGATAAAATAATTTTAATAAAAACGAAATTAAGTTAGGTACGGCTAACTAAAATAAGGTACGGCTGGACAATATTAAGCTATGGCTGGGTCCTATCGTATGAGAAACAACTTCAAATGCTAAAAAAAATTTAATATAAACGAAAAACAACAAGAAGCCCTGCGGCTTAAAGATTTCCGCCATTAGCAATAATCTGAAAAAAGATATAAAATCGTGACATACGATTTTATAGCTATAATACATTATCTTTCACCGAAAATAAATAGATAGATAGATAGATAGATAGATAGATAGATAGATAGATAGATAGATAGATAGATAGATAGATAGATAGATAGATAGATAGATAGATAGATAGATAGATAGATAGATAGATAGATAGATAGATAGATAGATAGATAGATAGATAGATAGATAGATAGATAGATAGATAGATAGATAGATAGATAGATAGATAGATAGATAGATAATAGATAGATAGATAGATAGATAGATAGATAGATAGATAGATAGATAGATAGATAGATAGATAGATAGATAGATAGATAGATAGATAGATAGATAGATAGATAGATAGATAGATAGATAGATAGATAGATAGATAGATAGATAGATAGATAGATAGATAGATAGATAGATAGATAGATAGATAGATAGATAGATAGATAGATAGATAGATAGATAGATAGATAGATAGATAGATAGATAGATAGATAGATAGATAGATAGATAGATAGATAGATAGATAGATAGAGACAGCGCAGCTAGGCTGGACGCCCGAAACTTATCCAGACTTAACCGCTCATCAAAAACACATGCTCATATACATTTTCTTAGTCAGCAGTTTAAGCTCTACACAATAGGGGCAACGTGAAAACAAGGTTCTAATTTTTTTTTGTGGATGAGTTGCTGACGTCATCAAAATTCAAATGACGCTTCTTTTTCATTTTTATCCTTCCTCAGTGGATTTTTCCACGGGCTTTATCGACTAGTCTCTATAATAATACAAAGATTGTGTCTGTCTGTCTGTTTGTAACAGGCAAAGTGGATGTTTTCATTTTCCTTTGATGTAGCAGAAAAAGTTATGTCTTATTTGTTAAATTTTATGACGTTACGGCGCGACGTCAATAACACTACTTTAACGCCAATATCCTATATTAAGAAATAGTTTCCGTGTGTCTGTAACAGGCAAAGTGGATGTGTTGTTTTTTCTAAAGAAACAGCCGCGGTAGCATGTCGCTTTTGCTAAGCTTTTATTTTTATTCTGTCTTGTGTGCTTTTTCAAATTGAAATAAAATTTTTGTTTTAAAAAAGTCACAGTTAATTTATTTTATTGTTCTCATAAAAACCTTTGTGTAATGATGTAAACTTTATTACACAAAAGTCACGGGTAATTAATTTTTATTATTCCCTTAAGCACGTGTCTATTGTCTACTGTTATATGAAAAACATATTGGTTTTATTTATTCCCGCTTGAATGGAATTAACAACAAAACGTTTTGGCGAAAAGAACAATGAATTTTATCGTTAATTTCGCTCACTATTTCGCTGTTTTTTTTATTCGGTATCTATAGTGGATTTTTCCACGGGACTAAATACTATCTTATATAATAATACGGAGTGTATGTGACGGTCATAGTGGATATCGTCATTTTCCTTTGATTTCGCCGAAATTTTCTTTGGAGTCGCCGAAAAAAGTATGTCTCAAATGTTAAATTTTATGACGTTACGGCGCGACGTCAATAACACTACTTTAACGTCAATATCCTATATTAAATTAATGAAGCCATTACAGTGCACTTAAAACTTTGAAGCCAAATAACTTGGAAACGAGGTGGTGACGTCAATGATTTTTCACCGCGTGGGTAACTCTAGGGACCACCTAGGACCAATTTGGGTAATTTTCCCAAACCTGGGTCCCCGAATCCGTTTCGGAATGGACGGGTTGATGACGTCATCAAAAATCATTTAAACCACCATATCTCCGTAACCGTTTGTCAAAAGTACATGATCCTATACATTTTCTTGATCAGAGTTTAAAGACCTATACGTTGAAGGCAACAAGTATACAAATTTCTAAAAAATAATTTTGTGTGTTTTCGCGGTTCTTTGCTGACGTCAGCATAATTTTTAAACCCTTATATCTCATTAACAGTTCATCAAAAGCACATGATCATATACATTCTCTTCATCAGCGTGTCGAGCTCTACACAATAGAGACTACGGATAAACTGAATTTCGTCAATTTGTTTTTGCATATGCACTGCTGACATCAGCAAAAGGTCTAAAATAACCAATTTTTACATTGTCCTCCTGCCTAAGTGGATTTCTCCACGGGCCTTATCGACTAGTCTATATAATAATACGCTAAGTGTGTCTGTCTGTCTGTCTGTGACGGGCAAAGTGGATGTGTTCATTTTCCTTTGATGTAGCCGAAAAAGTTATGTCTTATTTGTTAAATTTTATGACGTTACGGCGCGACGTCAATAACACTACTTTAACGTCAATATCCTATATTAAATTAATGAAGCCATTACAGTGCACCTATAACTTTGAGGCCAAATAACTTGGAAACGAGGTGGTGACGTCAATGATTTTTCACCGCGTGGGTAACTAGGGACCACCTGGGACCAATTTGGGTAAGTTTCCCAAACCTGGGTCCCCAAATCCGTTTCGGAATGGACGGGTTGATCACGTCATCAAAAAACCTTTAAACGGCAATATTTCCGTAACTGTTTGTCAAAAGTACATGATCCTCTACCTTTTCTTGATCAGCGTTTCAAGATCTGTACGATGAAGGCAACGGGTATATAAATTTCGAAAGAAAATTTTTGTGTACTTTTATTAGGGAAATTTTTAAACCTTTATATCTTCTTAACCGTTCGTCAATAGCACATGATAATATACATTTTTCTTATCAGCGTTTCAATGTTTGCATATTATATTTGCATATTACAGGAAACGGATAAACTAAATTTCGCCAATTTTTTTTTTGTATATGCACTGCTGACGTCAGCAAAAATCTAAAACAACATATTTTTCCATTGTCCTTCTGCCTAAATGGATTTCTCCACGGGCCTTTATCGAAATGTTAAATTTGCTGACGTTACGGCGCGACGTCAATATCACTACTTAACGTCAATATCTTACTTTAAATTAATGAAGCCATTACAGTGCACTTAAAACTTTGAGGCCAAATAACTTGGAAACGAGGTTGTGACGTCAGTCATTTTTCACCGCGTGGGTAACTAGAGACCACTTGGGACCAATTTGGGTAAATTTCCCAAACCTGGATTCCGGAATCCGTTTCGGAATGGACGGGTTGATGACGTCATCAAAAAACCTTTAAACCTCGATATCTCTGCAACCGTTTGTCAAAAGTACATCATCCTATACATTTTCTTGATCAGCGTTTCAAGGTCTATACAATAAAGGCAACAGGTATACAAATTTCTAAAAAAATTTTTTACGGTTTTGACGGGCCATTGGACGTCAGCAACATTTTTAAACACTTATACCGCTCATCAAAAGCACATGATCATATACATATTTTTGATCAGCAGTTTAAGCTCTACACAATAGAGCAACATGAAAACAAGGTTCTAATTTTTTTGTGAATGGGTTGCTGACGTCATCAAAATTCAAATAACGCTTCTTTTTGATTTCCGCCGGCGAAGGCGGAATCTTTAATATCGCCTGGGAAGATAGAGAGATACATAGATAGATAGATAGATAGATAGAGACAGCCCAGAGCCTGGACGCCTAAAACTTATCCAGGCTAAAGCTTAAATCCTCGTTTTGACAGATTTTTTTCTGAGAACGAGGCTAAAATGAGTTTTAAGCCAATAAGAATCCTAACAGTGCAACAAATTGTTTTATTATCCAATGAACATTACTTTATTTTAAAGTTTATAATCGAAAGTTAAAGCTCGTGCAGTGTAGCATAATGAAGATCGTCTTATAATGCGCCATCTTTGATGTTATATAATTACGTCATTTCCTTCTGTACTACAGTTTTGTAAGCACGTAGACTAAAGGCCGGTTTCCATACAGCTGCATTTTGCGCCCAGTCGTAAAATGCGCCGCGACTTTTATCACATATACCGAACCATTTCCATTTAGCGATTTTTGCTCACGTGTTTTTTGCAAAACATGGCTGATGTAAACAGACGAAATTTGTTGCTGCAAAATTTGAGAGTAGTCCTAGCAATATTTTTATGGCGTAGAAATAAACAACGTTGTAAAATACGTAAGAAAAACATGTGGATGAGACGACTTCCCATAGAAAGAAGAATCAAAGGACTATACAACGTTTTGCTTAAGGATTTAATGTTGTCAGATCACGAGTAGTCTATTTAAGTTTGTTTACAACGTTGTTTCTTTGTGCCTCCACCGACTCATTAATGTTATTTTGTTTTTCATCTACTTCACTTGATTGATATATATTCTGATTCTCTACATTCATTTTGACAAAAATTTAACACAGAAACGAGATGTTGCTAGCCATCTTGAAATGATCTAATTAAAAATTCTTTCGTAATTCATGTAGATTTCTACCTTTTGATTGGCTGTTAAGCTGAAGCGCAAAATGTAGCTCACAAAAAGTAGAGCCTGTTCAACTTTTTTAAATCGCCCCAGCGCATGCAAAAGCGCGAGGTCAGCGGCATTATTCTGATAATGCGCATGCGTAGATCAAAAGTCACGGCGCTTTTTACGACTGGGCGCAAAATGCAGTTGTATGGAAACCGGAGAGGAATTGTTGAGTGGATATTGTGAAAGATAATGTATTATAGCTATAAAATCGTGACAAGTATGTCACGATTTTATATCTTTTTTCAGATTATTGCTAATGGCGGAAATCTTTAAGCCGCAGGGCTTCTTGTTCATTTTTATTTTGCCTCAGTGGATTTTTCCACGGGCTTTATCGACTAGTATAATATAATATACAAATTATGCTTTAGCCAAAAACAAAAACAAAAAATAAAAAATAAAAAAATAAAATATTCAACGGTACGTCGCGTTTTCTCACACGTCAATTCTACCAACTGACTGGGATATAAGGATATAAGGATCCTATACTAAGTTAATGAAGCCATTACAGTGCACCTAAAACTTTGAGGCCAAATAACTTGGAAACGAGGTGATGACGTCAATGATTTTTCACCGCGTGGGTAACTAGGGACCACCTAGGACCAATTTGGGTAAGTTTCAGAAACCTGGTTCCCCAAATCCGTTTCGGAATGGACGGGTTGATGACGTCATCAAAAAACCTTCAAACCTTAATATCTCTGCAACCGTTTGTCAAAAGTACATAATCATATACATTTTCTTGATCAGCGTTTCAAGATGTATACGATGAAGGCAATACAAATTTTTATAGGCAATACAAATTTTTATACAAATTTCTAAAAAAAAATATTTTGTGCTTTGACTGGACTTTGCTGACGTAAGCAAAAATTTAAAACCCTTATATCTCCTTAGGCGTTCGTCGAAAACATATGATCCTATACATTTTCTTGATCACCGTTTTAAGATCTACACAATAGAGGTAACGTGAAAACAAGTTCTAAACTTTTTTTTGTGGATGGGTTACTGACGTCATCAAAATTCAAATGACCCTTCTTTTTCATTTTTATTCTGCCCCAGTGGATCTTTCCACGGGCCTTATCGACTAGTTTCACTATAATAGGATGATATTCAAATAATTCAAATAGTACTTTAAGTGGAATGATTTTAGGTATTTTGATTACTCGGCGAATTTCTTTGCCAATTAAATTTTTGTCAGTTGCTATGCTTATGCGAAATATACAATTAGGCTTCGAATATGCTAAGGTTTGGGTCCACGGTGCAATTTTTTCATGTACATGCATTGCAACATGATGCAATGCATGCGCATCAAAAGATTTCTCATAGATTATTTTTTTCATGCGCAATGAAGCAAAAATCGCCGAAAAATGTTGCTGCAACACTGCGACAAAATCAAGTCAGTTTGATTTTGTTGCAGTGTTGCAGCAACGTTTTTTATGCTGCAAAGAGAAAATTTCCCACTGTAACATTTTTTAGGTAGAATGTGAGTTTTGAACCAATGCAAATGCGTTTTAAAACTGTTTGATGCATTCTCTTATAATAGTGTCTTTTTTTGCTATTGTAGTTCTCACTCTTTCTACCAAAAATTCGAATTTATTTTCTTCCATCCGTATGTATTCCTTTTTTTAAATCTTGAAATATCGTGTGATAAGCTCCAAACTATTTTCTATCCTGAAGCGATGGACGTATCCAAAATTCTCGAATTATTTGATCTTGTTCTTAGATCTCATCTTCATCGAGAAGAGACAATGCTAACGTGGTGAGTGCTACTTCCATGGTAGTAAATATATCTAATTAAGATATCCATAACCCGAGTTATCATATACTTTGAGTTTTTCTCGCAACTTGATTGGCTAATCTGCACGAAATATATGCTGTATTTTGTTTTTCAACCGAGAAACGAGTGCAATTTTTACTTATACAGAGTGCAAAAAGCTTATATTCTTCCTTTGATTGGCTGATTTAGCGTGCAAAAAGCTTATATTTTTTCCTTGATTGGTTGAAAATTCGTAGGAAATGCCTATTATGTTCTTAAAAACGAAAACTTGTCGGTGAATTTATTTTCACAAATATACATTTTATGATTCGAAAATTTTCTTTTGTTTCAACAGTCATTAAATAGTCATTAATCATAGAGAACGCGCTCTCCACCGGGTATGAAAAACAATTGAATTATATCAGTCAAACTCGAAAGAATAATATAATAGCACGACGATGGAGTTCTGTGTTATTTGGCTTCACAATAATAATTTATTCTTTTAAAAATTCATAGTTTTTATTTCCATTCAAATTCTTTCAAGCGTGACATGAACATAATTTGTTATAATGATCTAAATCGCATGTGACTTCATAAATTCAAATAATTTATAAGTTCATAAATATAAATAAAATAAATTACCTTGCAGTGATTTTATTGGCCCCCATAACAATGCTTGTTAATATCGTGAACATAATTAACCAGTGTGCAACCGACTATGTGAAATTAACATGATATAAGACCGAGTATATGATAAACAAGTTATCGCACATGCTCTCGAAAAATATCGGCCGATATTTTTTTCGTTTTTTATGTTCTCGTATATTTCACTCGCCTAAAGGCTCGTGAAATATGTAACAAGAACATAAAAACACTCAAAAAATATTGCCGATATTTTTCTCGGCATTGTGCGATAACTAGTACTTATAGCTATAACTGAAGTTATAATATGGTTACAGTTTATCTCGCACTGTGATTGCCAATCTACACGAAATATATGCTATATTTTTTATTTTCTACCAAGAAAAGAGTGCAATTTTGACTTGTTTTTCAATTCTACAGTGCAAAAAGCTGATATTTTTTCATTGGAAATATTTTGATTCGTTGATGCAGATAATTTGTCCAAAAGCCTGTGCAGCTTGTTTTGCCAACCAATCAGAATCTGTTTTTATTTTGCTCCGCAGATGCGCCTTATAAATTGCGTCAAAGTTGAAGTAAAATAATTATTTTTAACTTGTAAATATATTTAACGTCTAAATAATAAATGATAACATTTATGCTAGCGACATTTCTGTAACGCCCGTTTGTAGTGATTTTTAACACGTACGACGCCATTATGTTTGTCTCGAACGTTCACTTCTTTCCCGCTTAAAGTATAATACGTCAGCTCGATGTTATTAGATCGCTTTGTTTTGGTGTGCTCTTTCGGCACTCCTGCGCTTTGCTTTAATTTTTGCCAGTTGCGACGAAGGTTGATCACTTCGATATTGATTCCTGAGAAGGAAAGCATTGTGAAATTGATTTCGTCAAATTTATCTTCATTTGTTGTATTCTAGCGTTAATGTATATGCATATATAAGGGACCATTCAAAAAATACTAACACTCAAATTCGCCATTTGTTACTCCCAGTCCTCGTAAGTCCAGAGGCAAGAAACAAATTAAAGATGTAGATCATACACTAAAATAATTTAAAATATCTGTAATACATAAAAATTCTCTGTTATATAACAAAAGAGCTCTCCCCCTCCCCCTAAATTTTCGTAACAGGTCGCAACCAAAATGATCTATTTGTAACATTTTTTATTTTTTTATTTATTTTTTATGTAAACTTATTATTTTGTTGTGTCTCTTCTAAATCTGCAACTCGAGTCTATGCTCCAGTCTACTCAATTTTTAAATCGAAAAAAGTTTGTCACCCTCCTCCATACCTCGCAAGTAAATTTTGTTGTTTTATTGGACTCGATTTTTTTCCTGCACGATGCTTAGCTCGTTTCAGGATCCATGTATTTATAACCCGAAAAGAGTATTTCTTACCTGGTTGATTAAAGGAAATGTTTTGAATTGGTTTTGTTTTGAATTGTTTTATTGATTGTGTGGAGGCTTGACGTGTTTTTCCTTTATTTGCGATTTGTTTCATGTCGTCCGGTGATCTTTGTTGGTATTGCGCAGGCGCGGAATTGCTCTTTACTTTGTTATTAGCGGGCTTGCTAAGAGTCGCACAAACTGGCGGAAGGGAACAGATGTCTTTCTTGCCTTGTTTGGGAGCTAAAAGCAAAAAAATCGTCTAAATAAGTTTAATTTTTAATTTTTAAAATAAAACGAAGTAAGGACAACAATTACACCATCCTCGTAAGAATTAAAATTTTTACTTGTGCGGTTTTTTTTTAAATTGTGAAATAAAATCTTTTAGTAGCAACGTTTGTTGTTAAAAACTCACACAAGGTGTGCTGAATTGACGAAATTTCAAAATAATTATTGGGGTTTTATTTGTGCAAGATTCGCGATTTTAAAAGCAAAAACCTTAATGGTACCTCAACGAGAATAATCATTCGCGAGAATTATTGCAAAATTGTGCCAAAATTACAATAGGCGCCATTCGTGAAAAAAGCTCGAAAATTTTAAGAAAATCTTATTGTTCGCGAAATTCGTAAAAATAAGAAAATTTTACCATCCTCCTAGAATGTATGCTTGAAGAAAAAGTCGTGCTACGGAAACACAAAATAGCAAATGCGATATATTTTTATCTGCTTTGTTGCAACGAGCGAATTCCTGTGGAATTTAAAGGACGGGCGATCAGGTGGATTTTTCCATAGGTTAACGAAATTAATAAAAATCTTTTGCATTTTTTCCATCTAACCATAATCGGCCTCTCCTACCTGGATCTTTGGATTTCCTCTTCATGAGTGGAGAACTTGTTACAGCAGTTGTTTTGTTTGTTCTATTTGGAGTCAATCTGTATCCAGTGTCCACTCCCTCCTCCTGTGATGCTTTGGGTCGTGCAACTGTAACGAAAAGGGTTACTTATTAATAAGTTGTTTTGATTATTTAATTTTGGCACAAGTCATAACTCACTTTTTCTTTTCTGATAAATTGGTTCTTCTACTAGATACAGCCAGGTTTTAAATGTCATCGCATTTTATAAACTGTTTTAACTAAGTATTATTAGTCGATTTTTTTAAACATTTATTGAGACTCAAAATGTCAATTTTTATGAATCACGATGCTCAAACGAAAAGGTGTGATTCTTATAAAGCAGTTTATAGTGTGCAAAAATGCACAAGAGAGGTCGCCTGCATTAAAACCTTACCGGCGAAAGCAATTTTTGTTACAACCGGTTCCGGTTGATATTTATTTGGTAAAAGTCCGGTTATAAGTGGTTTACGAGGTTTTTCTGACTTTTTACGTTCTTCCCAATACTTTGATAAAATGGTTTCCGCGTTAGCTCCAACTTGATTTGATTCAGCAACTTTCTCTTCTGCACAAACTTCATCATCGGTAGGAAGTTTTGTCTTACGAGTGTGCAGTAACTTCTGGATGGCTTGCGGTTCCGGCACTTTCGCCATCCATCTCTCACGTTGAAGAACTATAAACGGAATTACGCATTTCATTCACTCGTCTTGTTCAGACTGCAAAGTTGTTTATAAAAAGAAACGTCCTGGGGACGAGTTGAAAATTACTATTAACCAATCCGAATGCTCTGTTAGTTACCTCTTTGCGTGTATGGTTGGTAAATAACTTTCTTGTTGCTGGATAAATTATATTTTGGAATATCGTTTGCCAGCTCATTAGCCACTACTTCGTTACTTTTGCCATCAGGAATTCCACGAGGCGATTTCTAAAATATACAATTATTAAGAAAAACGTTTTGGAAATTATTTTGTAGATTTTTAATTGTAAATTCTTACTCGTTTCAACAACACAACGGTACCACAATACATCCAGCTCTCTTATTAGCACCTTTAGTGCGAACACTTTTATTATCCGCTAATTAGAGGTACCACTGGTTGAAGAGTTCCTCATCAGGAACAGTGTTTTTGCCGCAGTGCAATCAATTTTATTTTATTTCTTTCCTTTAATGTCCTCAGGTTTTTTGAAAATATTTGACAGAAAATAGATAAAATATTAATAAGTCATGCTGAAAATGAGTAACTGCTATAACAGTTTATGACACATAAATAGACCTCCCGAAGCTCAAATGAGTTAAAATTTTACACGCATCCTAATGCTAATTTAATGAATTTAAAAATAGAAAAAAAATCGTAAATCGAAAGTTTCATAAAATATGACACCACGGGAAGTGTCGATTAGAGAAGCGGAGTGAGCCTAGTTAACAAAGCTTTCTCCGAGGATATCAAAATTTCCACCTTAACTATTCCGATTTACCGGTGGTAAGAAAAAATTATGAAGGGCTTCCTGGCTACCGTTAATTAGATAGTCGGCTGTAGTCAATATACTTAATGTTCTTAAGTCGTGTTGAAATAGATCTTGGTGACGAAGTTAGCAGTAGTAGAAAGTATATACATTATATGCTGCATCCTCTGAACTCATCCATGGGTGTCTAATGATGTCCATCAAGGTCGCTCTGCGTGTCGCCTCTGGTGTGAGTATTTTACAGACCAAATCTTGACAAGCTGAAAATTGTAAAATGTGTCACAATTTTATCACAGTTTTATCACTTAATCAGTCAATTTTGTTATCAAGATTTTTCGTCCCCTTATCGGAACAGTCAGACAAAAATTGCCCTGGGTACAAGATTGATCGCTTGTTATTAGTTCACAGACAGCAATCTCCTTCCCAGGGCTTCTTTTTCGATTTCTGAATATATGCATGCTGGGCGCGAAAGAAGTAGCTCTGGGACTGGCCGGTTAAAGTTTGAATTTGATTGGCTCCTCAATGTCGCGAGTTAAAGGGCGAGTTACTTCAAGGCGAGTTACGTAACGGCCATTAGCTAATTTGAAATGGCGGAAGATTTGTTATGCTTATATGGTTGAATTTTGAAGTGTTTATTACACAAATGCAAAATAAATAAAAAAATTATTTATGGAAATGCTTACGACCATGTTGAAAAGATACATGTAAACAAATATTTTTTTCTCACCTTTTGTTTAGCTATTTTTTTTCACCCCTTTTTTAACAACCTGATGACGATCTTATCTGTTCTTAAAGGGAAGGTTATGGGTTGTAAAAAAACTCAGGCAGTGAGAGAACTAGAGCTAGAACTAGCTATATATACCTGAAGCAAAAAAATACTTTAGTTTAACACGAATAAAATCAAAACGTTTTGATTTTATTCAGTAATAGCTAATAAATGAGAACTAAAGGTCGGTGCAAACCGACCAAACATTTCATCAAACATTTTTAAAAAAGAAGAAAAAAATCGTGTTTGATGATGTTTGATGAATAAAAAATATTTTCATCAAACATTTTTCTTTGTCGAAATGGGAAAATTTGATGTTTGATCGGTTTGGTAATGTTTCTCATCAAACATCTCGACTTTCGAACATTTTTTTTCTTTTTTCGAACGTCAAACGTTCGAATTGTTAATCTGTTTAGTTATACTTTCATTCATATTGATAAAAGCTAGAATGGTCGGTGGCCTCCATTGATGTCCTGTGGAGATATTAGATGAGAGATTTTTTCTAAGATAAATTCGAAGTCTGAAACGTCCATCCGTAGCATCCCGAAACGGTCCTCTATTTTTACTTCTTAAACAATGTTATTATAAATCTATTTTGCCTTTCTCTTTTCTTTCACCTATTCCCTTGTTACTAACTCGTTTAAAACGACCAACATTGATTGATGCTTTACTATCCATTTTGAAGATGCGAATGAATGAACTATCAAACTAGGCAAACCGAAAATTCGATTTCAATTGATAACAATATGTGCTTTTAAAATGTTCATTATAGTGTGAATGTGAACTGTGTAATTTTTTTATATTTGTGAGCTTCGGTTCTCGAGATATTTTAGGTAAAAGTAGTACTGGCTGCCGCCATGACAATACCGATATGAGGCCTTTCTGTTCAGTAAATTACTAACTTGTGTGACGTAATTCCGTGGGAAACAAACGCATTCTGAATGAATAAAGCTAGGGAATGCTGAACGTGATTGTCTGAAAGTAATTTTTATCATCATGTTTTGAAATAAGTATCGCAGAATATGTTTCACTGTCATAAATAAAGTTTTGGACATCAGATTATCACTTGAAAAATATTATTAAGTATTCGAATTTATTATAAAAAATTTTCTTGTGTTATTTTTCACACAATCCGCAGGAATGTGTGTTTGGTTTAGCCTTTCTTCGTCTCGGAATAAAAAATGAACACATTGGTGAATATTTTACGCGGAGCCAATTCATGTGCGAGATTACATGAGAAACTAGCCGAGGCGGTAAATTTTTTATTTATAATTTATAATTTATATATTTATAATTGACATTGATTTTTAAAAGAATGTCTTAAGATCTAGTGCTCATAATGTTGTATTTATTATAGTGTAGTTAAGTCTAGCTTAAGATAAACGTATTTCATATTCCTCAACCTCGTCCCCAGGCCCATTTTTCTCTTTCTGACAATCTCGGACGGCGAGAAGAAATGACCCTGGGCCACACTGGTCAGTCCAGCTATCTGATTGGTTTCTCAAGTTTCCGTTAATTATAAAGATAAATTAATTTATGCGTAAAGAATTGAATAATAACAGGAAAACAATAATGGCGGCTAAGTTTATGTGCGAAGGGGACGCTGAAATGTTTATGTTCTACTGGGCTGAATTTATTTTTGTGAAAAATAAAATATTTGGCATTGTTAGTATAGCTTAACGTGCAAACAAAATTAAATAGCTTTTAGTTGTACTTTCAGAGACTGTTAAAGTAAGCTTCTGTTTTTTTTGCAATGCAGTTGAGGATGAAGTAGCTACTAGACTAGAACTAGAAAGCTAGCTATGCTAGCTTTTGTGCACAGGGTGTAGTAAAAAACACAATGTAGGTTTGCTTGAAGACATGTTTAGCAGCTATCTAGCTAGCTCAAATACAACACAAGGTATATACAGGTATACATAACTAATCCTATTTCTCCCGAACAGACCTTCTTTTACACTCTAGCTAATATTCTTTCTAAAGGAGGCAGAACACATAAACAAAAAAATAAAATCATATGCTGTTGATTTGGTTGAAAAAGGTTAAAAAACTGGATTAAAAAGTTCATACCATTTAATTAACCAAATAGTTATACGCTTAATTAATCTGTACGTACCTTCTAATTAGTCTGTATTGTCTTAATTAATCAATACAGATTAAATAACAATCGGTTACAGATTAAATAACAATATTCTCTGACTGCATGAAATGCAACATCCTATGTTTTATGACTTTTAATCTCTTAGTAAAGCAACAAACATAAAATTATTGAAAAAAGTCAATTGGTTTGACCGTAGTGGCCATTTAGTTGTAAATGTGTTTCCAGGGACCCGTTTCGTGAAAACCAAAAGTGCAACATGATAAAAAAGAAGATGAAAAAGAAAGATATTGAGTTGAAACTTGTTAGGAGATGCTTTTAGGCTGGTCTGATGGGATTAGCATAAAAAATGATTCTGTAATAGCTATACTTTCCGGTGCATATGCACGTTACGACAATAACAGACAAAAGGAGCAGTTATTATATACGTCTAAACGTATATATATGATCTGTATCTGACACATGGTTACGTTGATGACTTAATACTATAGTATAATATATAACTACACGCCACCATAATGCCGGCGTGATAAAGCCTCAACTTAGGTTTATTGAGGTTCACGTCAGCAATAAGTCGCCCGCAAGACAAAAATGGAATTAGAAAGACTGCATGTTCCTAAAAAAATACTAAAAACTTAACTATAGCTAGGCATCTTCAGTAATTCTAATCACAAATCCCTCTGAGAATTCTGTGGCTTGGTAGCTAGCTATAGCTACCTAAAAGTACTTTCACTTTTAACTATAATATAAAATAAAGATAACTAAAAATCATAATTAACAAAGTGTATAACCTTGGTTTGCACAACCTTTGTAGCTACAAAAGTACGTCTTGGACCTTTGCTAGCTAGCTAGCTATAGATGGCTGAAAACTTTAAAATAAATATATATTTAAAATTTGTATGTAGCCAAAAAAAGCGAAGGCACCACTGCAATCATATTTTCTCGAAGCAAAAACTCAAAACACTTTAGCTAACTTGTTTCTGATTAAAAATAAAACTCTCTCCATGATTTCGATCCAAGATTGTTTTGCATAAATTATAGCAATACGGTGTTCTCGGCGGTCCGCATGCAATTCTTAACAAAATGACCAAATTTTGAATAAATTAAAAATCAGCACGAATCTTGCTGATTTTAACCAGCCTGGCCCAGGGTCATTTCTTCGCGCCGTCTCAGTATCAAAAAAGCGAAAAATTGCCCTGGGAACGAGGTTGCATATTCCTGTACAAGTTACCGACTCACACCTTAGGGGTAGCTAGTGTTTGGAAACGAAACTTCAGGAACGAAAAGTTGTTTAATGGCGCGCCGTTTATTTTTGTGCAAAAAGGCGCATATTTCGCTTTCCGTACAAAAGTTTGACTGATTTTTTCTGCCATTATGAGTCTTATCTCACATGTGTTGTATGTTGGATGGTTACTCTGGTTACTTGTCGTGGATTTTAATGTATGGTTTTACATTGATTTAATATCATTTTGGAGCTTAAAACATATTGATTGCATCAATTATAAGGAACTTATAGCTAGCTATAGCTAAATTAGGTGCATTTTGGAAATTCATTCTGCAGACTTTCATTCTATTTTTTATTCCATTTTATTCTATTTCTAAAGTTTTTACCAGTGTTGCTAATGATTTTGTATCTCCATTATGATGATACGATCATCTTGAAATTTGTCATTTCAGATGATTCTTCACCCCAAAAGTCTTGACATCAATCAAATATAATTGTAAACACAAGGTTTCACTTTATTATAGACAACAGCATCATTGGTTACATCACAAATTTATCGCCAATGAAGTCCAGAATTTTGTATATGTTATGTTGTTGAGATTTTTCAAATCGAAGAGCAATAAGCTGCGTAGGAGCTTTTATATTATATATTTAGTATGTATATGTAGAGCCTAGCGTATCTCACATTGGAAAAAAAACACATCACAGAATTAAGACGTAAATCACGAAATTAGAACGTTTTAGCTAATTCATCTTTTGTTCAATCGGGAAAAATTTCCACTTTGTTTATGTTACAAGGTGTTGCATTTCGGGAATGCTCCGGGCGAGTTCGGGCGTGTTCGGGAAAGTGCGGGCGGTTACGGCGGACAACCGTAAATTTAATTCGAAAAGTCGCCCGAGCTCGCCCTTATATATGCGGGCGTTTGCGGCTTATCGGCACCCTCGTTAAAAACCATGAAGTTATGTAGCGAGAAGAGTCACCAGATCATCGCTGGAGGTAATAAAAGGATGGTAGAGGACATATATTTTTTTCACTTTCAAAAAATGTAATAAATTTCTCAGTTTTAACGTTTATTGTTGTATTAAATAACACAGTTTTTGAGGATTGAAGTTCGAAGTACCTGTACTTTTTTTCCTGATGTTACTTCTATTCCAATATGTTTGTGAAGATTTTTGAGAATCACATCCAAGCTGCTACTTTTTATAAATTCCTTGTCTTTCATAAGTGATATTTTTTTCTCATTTGCAAATTTGTTACTTAAAATTGCAGTAATATGATGTGCTGATGGTACAAACAGGACTTGTCTATTGGGTTTTGCAGGAATCAATTTTTCGCATACCCAGTGTTGTATCTTTGTTTTTATTATGTATACTTATATATACAGTTAATTGTGTATTTTTTTGTTATTTATGGTTTTTGAAAACAATTTATTAAAAGAAAAAAAAGAAAAAATATTACTGATATTTTTTTATAGTAAAAGTTCTTTTAATCGACATCACCCTCTATATGCAAGTACTGCTGCTACCCCTTATAATAGAACATTTCCACAAAAGCGTAGATAGTTGAAAACCTTCTTGTTTCAACTGACAGAAGGTCAGAATAGCCTTCTGGCAGTTGTGAGTGTTTAAGCCGTCCCACTTTCTTGCATAGGCAGATTTTAACCATGTTCTAATTGATTTATTACAGGCCCGGCGGAGCAATTTTGAAAGTGGGGGGGCTAAATTATTGAGTATCGAAGGAGGCCCGACCATGGTTGGGGCCGACGGGCTAAGAAAACATACTTCAAATTTCGAAATATTGCGCTCGAAAGCCTTCACAAAATGCAGGAGATTACATATAGAAATATAGAAACGCCATATTTTATGTAAGATATATTTTCAAAATAAGCAATGTAACATCGAAGCAATGCAGAAAAAGGTTATAGTATATGAGAACTACCAGTCCCCCTTTGTAAATTTTCCGAATACTCGCTTTCTGTTGTCGTCCGATTGAACAAATGCGTTGGCAATTTTGATCAGGTATTTAGAAACAACACTTTTCCCGTATAATTGTAGCACAAATACAGAGCATATGTATATATTGATCAATTAATAATTGATTAAAACACATGATACCCTTATAAAAAAACATTCCCCTTCTTGGCAAAAATGTGGGGGGGGGGCTATAGCCCCCCAGCCCCCCCTGTATTAGGATTGGATTGTGTGTTGAAACCGACAGGTTTTCTTGTTGATTTCCGCCGCGTAAGGCGGAATCTTTAAAATCGCCTTGGAAGATAGAGAGATAGGGACCACCTATAGCCTGGACGCGCGGTGTCTAGGATTACCCTGGGCCTGAAAATTGTTGTTTTCGGACTTTCAATCTCTTAAAAGCCAATAGAAATGCGTTATTTAATTTTTTGGCCAATAGAAACTTGATTGTAAGAATCTGATATTCATGGCTTCCTCCTGCGAGGTATTCTCTCGAAGTTCTTCGAGTTCCAAGTCCCACAGGCCAAAGTTTCTTGCCCAAAACAGTCGGTTACCGTTCCTATTGATATGTTTGGAACTCCAAATCAAGTTTTTGCAAAACAGGATGTTTGGTCGCTGAGACTTCTCAGGTAAAAAATGCTGTATCTTTTAAGCTAGCTAGTTTGTTTATTACCTAGCTATGATAAAGTGACTTACGTTTGCGATTCTTCAGAGTGTTTAAAGCTGTTATTTAAGCTACGCAATTCCCTAGCATTTCTGCTTAACTAAAAAACGGCCTTCCTTCTTGTAGTTTAGCTAGGGATCAAACCCATTAGCTACCTTTTTTCAAAAATCAGGTGAGCAAGCAAATGACTTATAGTTTGGGGACCAAAAATGATGATTATTAGCCTAAAAGGTGCAGTAGTTTTCACGAAAGTTTGACTGGTTTAAGCTACATTTGCATGTACGGATTATTGCATTCTTCTGGCAAAAAAGTCATGTGGCTAGGTTTTTAACCATTAGGATTATTGCATGTTTCGGGGCAAACAAACACTGTGGTCAAATATTCCTAAAACATTATTCTTTGCAAGTCATATAATAAGTTAAATAATAATAAGCAGCAGATCAGATTAAACTTTGACAGCCAGGCAAATCTTAACTTTATGAAAAGCGCTGTATACTTGTGTACCAAGATAACTCCTTCACCTTTACGATAATTCGTGAAAACTAACACTCCATCGCAGCTTATTTTGCGATCAAAGGAGGTAAACATCACACTTTACATAAGAGCTTAAGTTGCATGTAAGGGCGAATCTCCACGGGACGATTTTTATGACGAATGTCATAAATACTCGAACTTGATTGGTCGCGATTTTCGTCATGACGAAAAGATGAATTGGTTTCTACTTTTCGTCACAAAAATCGTCGCGAATATCGTCCAGTGGAAATTCGGCTTAAGTGTGTCGTAACTTACCTAAATGGGGTCACTGAATAAAAATTCTCCTTGATGTGCACAAAAAGCATCAAGTATATATACTGTATTTCTCTATTATCCAGCTTCCCTGTTATTCCCACCTCAAGTAATCCTGCCTTTTTGCCATGGATTGTAAAACATATTTCTGCCTCTCCAAAATTTGCATACATTATCTGTGGAAGTAATTTTTGTGAAACTTTTTTTTTGCAGAACTTTGGGCCAAATCCGCAAAAATATTCCACAGAAATTTTAGAAATCAGCAGAAATCAGGCAAAAAAAAATTTCTACAAAATTTTTCATTTCGGCTATCCGCAACAATTTCTACCGCCAAATTTTTCATTTCTTCATACTGTGATTACTTTAGGACCTTAGTCATTGAGTTCTATGTTGCTCATTTGTAAATGCCGTAACTTCTGAATACTATGTTAGACAAAATAATGATTTTGCCTCTTCTAAAATAACTGAACTTTAGGCACCCAAAAATTAATACCGCACATTTTGTGAAAATGTTGTCATCTGCACAAATATATTCTGCAAAATGAAGCATTTTTGTACCACTCATCCACAAAAATAAGTTTCAGGAAAATTTATTGTGCAAATAATTTGTACCCTTGGCAAGTTAGGCTCTTACAACATTTGAATGCATATTAAAATTCCAACTAAAAGTTGCAAAGGTAGTTGCGTTGCTTATATCCTGAAACAGATTTGAGGTAAACCGATGTGTGTTTATACTTTTTTAGAACTTTCCAGGTAGATCCCCAGTTTTTATACTTTTTTAGATTTATGTGTAAATTTGTATATTTTTGTTATTTATTCAGATGTAATTAAATTAAAGTATATATAAATTGCGTTATTTTTCGCCCATATTTAATACTTTTCAGATCAGGTTACTTTAACCCCAGTTTTTTTTATATAAGAACAATGTTATAAGAACATGAACCTCAGACTCAAATCATTGTTTTTACAACTAAAGCTACTCAAGAAATGGAATAGTCAAAAAGCCTCAAAAAGCTGTTAAGTCACATTGTTTTGCGCAATCATTTAATCGTTTATCCTGTTTTTAAATTGGAAATCTCAGCCTTGGGTCGATCATTAAACGTTTTGCTCTGAGGAAAGTTTCTCTTGACAAGGCGGAAATCTTCAAGCCTTTTAAGGCTTCTTGTTTGTATTAAAACATCTTGAAATGCGACAGGTGCTTTAATTTGCTAGTTTCGAAAACAATAGTTCAAATGATTATGCGCAATAAAGCGTAATGGAAGGAATTTCGTGAAAGCAAAGCAAATCAAAAACAGTCTCAGGGTATAGGCTGTAAATCATTCACAAGGAGGCGAGTTGGCTCGGTTAGGAGGGCTGATATTTTTTTACGTTCATATGAGGCGAGTTGGCCCAGTTAGGCGGGCTGAAAATAGTCACGAAAGTTTGTTCATATATTTTATATCGCGTTCTAAGGGAAATTTAAATTACAGGGATTCTTCAAATAATGTAATCCATGAAAAAGCTACAAATGATGCTTACTTTGTCAAAACAACGATAAATACACAACAATAAAATTTGATGATAATGTTATTCTTCTGGAGCGTTTTTATATATTGTTCCCATGCATATAATATAAATATTATTTTCACCAATAGTTGACAAAAAAGGTAACCTTCAATATTTTTTGGCATTTCTGTACAGAAAAAAAAAATGCTTTTTACAAATAAAATAATTTTGATCATGCAGAAAAATAGTCAGTTCGGTTAGCCGGGGGCTGGTGTGTTCATATGAAAAAAAATCCATCCCGCCTTGCCGAGATCTCGGTAGAAACAACCGAGATTTCGGCAAGGCGGACTGGCTCGCTTCTGATATGAACACATGCATTTTTTATAAGGTTTTCTAAAGCATGGCGAGATCTCACCTAAGTGAGGCAGCCCGGTCAACCGGGCCAGCTCGCCTCCATATGAACAGTCCCTAAGACGACGTAACAAACTCAACAGATGAAGAAGAATTTATCGTCTAAAAAAACCTTAAAGGTTCTTTTAGACGATAAATTATTCGCGTAAAGTTACTAAATATGGTAGCAGAAAAAATATTGTAATAATTTAATTTACGTTCAAATACGCTATGAGTTATTCAATAAATTATTCCTCATCTGTTGAGTTTGTTACATCAAAGCTTCATTCATTCTCACTCATTCTATTTAAAAGTGAAACTATTCAGCATGATAATTCTGTACAAGTTGCCAAATTTAGAGCGACATGCAGAATGGGAACTTTAAAAGTCAGGACGTTAGGTAGCCAACTCATTACCGTGCAACTCTTCAAATCCCCCATCTAAAAACGGGGTTAATTGAAAACATGGGGTAGCCCAATTGGGGTAGTGTTTGTGGTGGTAGTTTTATTCTACAGACCAGATAATTTTGTGTTCTTCTTTTCCGCTGACCAGTTTTGCAGGTGGAAACCGCACCATTAGATTCGAACTGAATGGTTTCTATTAGCGATAATTTCACATGTATATAACTTGAAAAAAAGGCTTCCAATTCTATTTAATTCAATTCCAATTTATTTACCAAATTCATGATGTTAAGAGCCGTCGTATGGGAGTAAAATTAAATATATAATGTATAATTACAAAATAGTCGCTTTGAATATCAAAATTAGCTACCCCAACCACTGCCCAAATTCTACCCTAATTGGGGTACACCATGTTTTCAATTAATCCCTAAAAAAGTTTATACAAAAAAATATTTTTCAACAGCATGCAAATTATGTTCAAATCATGCAAAGCAAAGACGGTTATGCAATATATTTAACAAGGTCGGGTTGGAAAAAAAAATTAAAAAGGAAAATAAGCAGAACTTGTGGAATTGATGTGAGTATAGCAGATGTTTTACCAACATTGTCGAACATGCATTCATTTTATTAAAAAGATGTGGACATTTGAAAATAACACCAAATTCAAGAAAAAATTATCGTTCCATATATACTTCTAACAAAGAAATTATGTACAAATATATCTAATAAATGCCTAATATAATCAACCAATAGAAATTAATATGCTGAAGAAATAATCAATTTAGCAGATCAAACAAAAATTATAGAAGCGGCTTATAATCGAGAAAAAAAGTTATCGCTAAAGTAATTTCAAAAACTCCTGTCGTGACATAATTAACCAGATCGTGTACTCTAGATAGCTTTTTTGATTATGCAACAAATATTTATATACTCAAATAAGATATTTTTTTACATGGGATCAAACAACATTTAGCTATATTGAGACAACCACAACCTCGTTCCCAGGGCATTTTGCCTTGTTGATGAAGTTGATAGCGGCAAAAAGGCCCCGGAACAGACCGGTCACATGATCGCTTATAATTTATGATAATTATAACCCAAAAATAATTTATGAACAGTTTTGCCCTGTAGAAATTTGTGTCTGACCCGCGCGGGAGTTTTATGTAAACAAGAATACAACAAATATGGCGGCGGTCGATTTATTTTGTAGAGTGGATAAAAAGACCAAGAAGCTCGTTTGAGAAATATGTTAAAAAAAGATGGCATTTTTAGTTCTACATGATATAAAGCAAATTTATCTCAATAATTAAATTGATATATGTGAGGTGTTTGTCTTTCCCAGCAACTGATAGTTAGCACGGCTGTTTCGCTACGGTCAAACCGCGGACAAAATTAAAATAACTTCCACAATTTTTTTTGAAATTTTGTATTTTTATCATTTTTTAAGTTGTTGAAACTTTTTTTGTATTGTTTTAATTTTATTGAAATAAAAAGTATTAAAACGATCTACTTTTCTACTTTTTAAATATATATATATATATATGTTATACATGTGTGGTATGGATTTCGAGTTATTTCGTCAAACAAAACACACAAAATTAAAAAAAACATTATTTTTGGCGAAAGTATACCATCTTTCCAACCTTGTGCCAACGCCGCGCTACTAGCTACGGACTTGAAAATTGGTATGGGGGGCCTGGAAACATGGTTCTATCGGCCCGTACCGTGTACCGTTCGTCTCGCAAACTATAAACTACTTAAATTTAAAGTTAGAGTCTTCTTTAAGCGCTAAAAAAGAGGGGGAAAAGTTGCCAAAGTGGTACACCGTTATTTTTTTTGTAGTGTGATCCCTTTTCTGTCTAATTAAATAAGTATCTAAACTTCTAAGCAAATCACAGCGATGGCGTTTAATGTTTTGGTAGGTATGGTTTTTCCCAACAAAAATTACGGCGGCCCGGTGTTTACTTTGGACTCGATTGCTCGACCCGGGAATCCTAAGTTCGAAACCGGAATTTTTCGAAAATGTTGGAATAAGCGAGACAACGGTGTCTTAGCAATTTTGAAGCTAGCTAAAGGTTGGCAGACCACGAGGTAAGGGACAAAACAGTAAACTGCTTTATTTTGCAGGGATTTTAATATTATTTTTTTGCTATAAGAGCACCCTTGATTTTAAGAAATTGTTTTATAGCTTTTAAAACTTCAAGCGTGGCTAATTGTTATCTTTTTTAATCTTTTTTCTTCTGTTTTGTATTTTTCTCTAAAGAGTAGCTATTTTTTGGTCACCTACAGTTTTGCATTTTGCATCGTGTTCTGTAGCTAAGTGACTTAATACTTCTTTTTTATATTTAGTTAAGACTTTGGTGGGCTTTCTCAAGATGAAATTGTTGAAATCAAAGATGTTTAAAGCTAGCTAGCTAGCTAAATCTTGGCTTTATCACAAGATTGATTGGTATTTTATACAATTTATAAAGAAAAACAAAATGATTGCTTTGTATATATTTAATGTATATAATAAATAAACTATTTATGCACAACTTGAGATATTTTCTACTAGCATGATAAACTAGAATGTTGAAACCGTCGACTCTGAATGACGTTTTATGTAATGTATAGATGTCACATATTTTAACCTTTAGGACCAAAAGTGACCCTTTGGACAATTTCGGACAGTTAAATATTTCATCTACATCTTCTTTAATGGCCTCAGAATCCAAAGTAATGTTTTTTATTCAGTTAATAAACAAACTTTAAGCATACGTTGAGGCTCTAAAGGCCGTTTTTCACCTAATTTTTTCTCACATTTGGCCCAAAAATAACCCTTTGGACAATTTCGGACAGACTAATATTTCATCTGCATCATCTTTAATGGCCTTAGAATCCAAAGTAATGTTTTTTATTCAGTTAATAAACAAACTTTAAGCATACGTTGAGGCTCTAAAGGCCGTTTTTCACATAGGTCTCACATTTGGCCCAAAAATAACCCGTTGGACAATTTCGGACAGTAATAAAATTAAGTAATTTTCATTCCAGATATTTAACCTAGCCTGTGGACCATAAAAAACATGTTTCCTTAACTTTATTCCAGAGATATTGTGGAAGACATTCATCTAAATGATAATTTTTAAGTCATTTTTAGACATTTTGGCCTAAATTTACCAATTTCGGACAGGTGTCCAAAAAAAATTTTCTTTTAATAATATGGACATTTTATCTGAGATTATTATTCTTTTTACAGAATATAAAGATTTTAATTCGTTCTTGAGATATCCTGTTTTAACTGAGAGGGTAATTCGAATTATTTTTTCGTAACATTTTTGTCCGCTTCGAAACAGCCATTACCGTCCAAATTACGTGAACGTCTTATATAGCTAGTAACCATGTATCGATGTTGTTAAATTCATTATCCTACTTGGGTACAAAACTCAATGTTCTTATTCAATGTTTGAATCTATTTTTATAAATATTTTGGTGACAAGCTAGCTGTGTTTTTTTAATAAATCCTATGTGGGCAAATTAGCAAAATTATCTGTCACATTTCTAAGAAACATTTTGTTGGCTAAAAACCATGCAGCTGACTTTCATCGTGACATGCGTTTTTATAATCTCCAAACCTCTTTTGCAAATCGACAAGCAAAATAATGCAGGTGGTGAGCGGTGTACCAGTCCATTTCAAACTTTATTTTCAGGTAGAGGCATCTTTTGAACTTGAAATTAAAATAAATATATAACTTGCATGTAATTTAGATTTAGAACAAATATCAGTGAAAAGATGCTAGTAGCCATAGTACAAAAGTTTATAACCATAATTTGACTTTATTCATCTAAGGTCTGTGATTTTTTGCCGTCGATTTTTTTTGGGCATGCACAAGAATCTCATAAAAACGTGAACATTGGATCTTTTGTATATAAGTAGGCAAATATAATGAGCTTATTTGAGATAGTAACCTGGCCCATGGAATGTACATTAAGTGAGGCACTAAAATGTAAACTATACTGTGCTTTTTTGGGGATTGCCTTTTACATGGAGAAAGCTCTCACAAATTTTATACTTAAGGATAGACATAAAGAATGATTTTGCATTAGCTTCTATACTTTCTAGGTTTCAGAATTTGAACAATTTAAATGAGGCTTGATGAAGGTTTTGTAACAAAACTTCTAAATCTAGACCAAATAAGAACAAACAAGTAAGGTTTTTTAACAAATTAATTATGCTAAGACGATTATTATTATATTTTAGGCCAGCAATTGATTATGCTCCACTGGCATATTTTCACACATCATGGCCAAGTACAAATAGCATTTTTGGAATTAATACTGTGAACTTATATAATAAGCCAACTTTAAATTAACCCATTATTTATATCGTTAAATTATATCAAATGTCGTCCCTTTTACAAAATCTCAAATATTAATCTGCGAAAAAAGGGTTTCTTGTCTTGGTGACAGTTTTTATATACAATTAAGAACAACATGGTAAAATTTTACATTTTAAAACTGGTAGGAATAGAATGATCATTTTAAAAGAAAATAGAAAAAACTTTTGGAGAAAATAAGTTGCACATTTGGATTTATCAGCATAAATTATATATGATAAGAAATTTTGAATAACACAGGCTTTATTATATTTTAAATTTTATAAGAGTTTGACTGTAATATTCAACTATAGTGAACCATTTTCACTGAAGTTGATTTGTGTAGTCATTTCATCATAAAACATTGAATGTTTTGCTACTAATAGGGGCAGTTTACTTAGTAGTATAAACTTGAAAAATGCATGATTCCATAAATTTTAATGCTGAATTCAAATATATATGTTGGTCATTTTTGTTGAAAATAATCAGAAAATGTCAAGCATGTTAACCCGGACCAGAGAATAATCCATAAATTTAGCATTACAACCTGTCCTTCTTAGTTTTGATTATCCAAATAGGAAAAATTGTTGTGGCACAAATTTTGACATTTTTTTCTAATATGCAGTGTATTGAAAGATTTGTGTGCAACTAGAGTACCCAGATCTTTTCCTACAATTTCTAACGTGTTCTTATCAAAATCACCCACCTGGAAAATAATAGCCATTGAATATGTCGTTTACAAATATGTGGTTAAGTAAAGCTGTCACAGGATGTCATGTTATATAGTACACGCCACGGCGCAGCTAGCTAGCTAGATACAGCTTATGAATGTTAATACCAACAAGCTTTCAAAACATTTTCTAAATTAAAGTCCTTTTGCCAATATTAAACAATCAAGCAAAGCCAGATCAATAGAGCAAAGTCAGTAATATTCTGATAATTTTGCTTTTATAAGCGAAACATTTCTTTGATGTTGTTTCTTTTTCGCCCGCCATTTCTAAATCTTGCTTTTAAGGCGAGCGTCAAATTTGCATCTCATTATTTCTGGAATTTCAAAAATGCCCATCTATATCTGGGCATTTTTGTATCACATGACCAGCCTGTTCCAGGGTCATTGTTGGCCACTCCGTAATAACGGCTCAGGGGCCACAAGACCCTGGGGACGAGGTTGAGACAACCAGTATCAAGTCCAGCCTATTTTTTTGAGTTTTTTATGTTCTCGTTTACATATTTCACGAACCTTTAGGCGAGTGAAATATAGGAGAACTAAAAAACGAAAAAAATATGACGATATATTTCAAGAACAAGTGCGATAACTAGTTTATCATATAAACCGAGCATAAATCACTGTAATTTGATATACTCGTAATATATTCATGTTAATTCAATACAAATTAGTTAAAGTGAAGTTAAACACTCGAATTAAACACTAAACTCCTTCAACGCGCTATAAATATAACCTCACTAACCTAAAGTCACAGTTAAACTCAAAACGTCTACGGTGGAGAGTGCACTTCTCTTTTATGACTATGTTGAAACGGCATATCGGAAAAGTGGGATGCGGGATGCGGGATGACCTATCGGGATGACCTATCGGGATGACCTATCGGGATGCGGGATGCGGGATGCAGGATACGGGATGCGGGATGAAGGAAGCGGGATGCGGGATGCGGGATGCAAAAAATTCATCGAAATAAAATACTGACCATGCCGTTAACCGAACATCGCGTAGACATTAAAATAAACTACGCCGGAATTTCTCTAAAAAAAATACAACAGTTAGAAATACATGATTTGATTTTTTTTCGCTTGGTGAACTTAATGTGATACGAAACAATTTGTTTGACATTGAACTTTTATGTATCCTTTGGCGAGGTTGAGATATCAAGCAACAAATGTGTAAATGCCTCCGATCTGAAAAAGTAGTGCTTTCGAGCTATACACTCTGAAAAGAAATTGAAATAGTTGATATTGCAGAAACCAGTCTATGTGTGAGTGTTTATTTCATTGAGTAAGAAAAAAGAAAATAGAACCAGGTTTTCACAGCTTATATATAGCATAGAAGAGTAGACACAACTCTGTCTCGTTTTCTCGTATCTCAACCCAACTATCCGCGCTACAATTGACTTGGTTCACTTTATTATTGAAATATGCCTATATAAAGTTTTAAAATTCTTTCAAAAGGGCAGAAATAAATTTTTGGTTATTATTTGTACTAATTGATACCATAAAAAAGTAATCCCATTTTGAAGGATATCCTTTCTACCCACTCTGCACATTTACAAATTCTTAAAGCAAAGTCGCCTTCCCTTATCCTTTGTGTTTTTCATAATTCACATTTTTTTGAACTTGTTAAAATTCTGTTATTTTTCGTTATACTTTGTTAAGTCTGTTAAAAATAAACGAAAATGATCATTATCGAGTTTTTCGTGCGTTGAATTCATGGCGAGAAAAAAAATAACATTGGCGCGGTCATTATTTTATTTCGTTGATTTTTTTGCATCCCGCATCCCGCATCCCGCATCCCGTGTCCCGGTCAGCATCCCGCATCCCGCATCCCACTTTTCCGATATGCCATGTTGAAACAAAAGAATAATTGAACCGTGAATATTTATGATTGATTGTTAGTTTGTTTCGTAAAAATAATTTTTGTCTCTTATGTGGAAATAAGTAAAAATAGCACTCGTTTCTCGGTAGAAAATAAAAATATAGCATATATTTCGTGTAGATTAGCCAATCACAGTGCGAGAAAAACTCTAAGCATATGAGAAATTTAAATATTTTCTAATGACATCAAAAATTATTGTTAAATACCTCTCATTCCAAACATCAAATTTACCGATTTGTCAAGCTTGTAACGTAGAAACACTTGTTAAACTATGTTTTACACCACAAGTAGTGTTTTTATTACTGTTGCATGTTCTTATCCTTTGCCACCTTAACCCCTTAAGTGTCTCGTCTTGCCCCGAATTACGCTATGTAATAAATCACGTTCAAAAGTTATGTAATAAAAATTGTTGAAAATATTTTCAATCACTGGAATGAAAATAAATCAGCCTTCTTCCTTTTCAATATTATTATTTCTAACTCTAAACGAATTGCTTCTATATCAATCTCTGACATTTGTATATTTTGAATAAAAGAAAAATCTTCAGCTTTTGTAGGATTACAGTTCTCACACCAATCTTCTTGTATTTTGCATTTAAAACTTAAGCATTTCAGTAATGATTTTCCTAGACTACCAGTCTCTTGACAATAATCTTTAACTGATTCGTTCATTATTGATGTCAAATTTGTTGTAGTATAATATGGCTTTTAATTGTGCAGCATTTCTCCCTATGTCTAATTTCTTGTACATAACTTTCTAGTTTTGATGATGGAGAAATATGAATGATGTTAGTAACCCGAGGTACATTACCACCCATACCAAGAGCAGTTGTTACAAATATTACTCTTTTACTCATTACTCTTATTCGAGAGTTTGAGAATTTTAATTCTCGCAAAATATCTCCTTCATATATGAAGTGGTTTTGATGCATGATATTGAGCATACAGTATAGCTCTTGGAGTGATTCCATTTTTACGGAAGGGATTTTTGATAACCATATCCACAATATTTTAAACCCATATATACAATTGTGATAGGATAATCTTACATTGTTTTTAATTTTGTTGCTATGAGTAATAAGACTTGTTTATAACTTTTACTGACAACAATAACTATGTTTCTTTTCTCCCGTAAAGGAATTACAAAAGGAAGTAACTGATACAATATAAATTTTTCATTGCCAGTAATAAAAACTGCAAGGGTATCGTTTCCATTAATTAAGAGTTCAAAAAAAACGATCTGCTTCGGCTTGAACACAAAATTTGAGGCAAAACGTTTCTCTAGGGCAAGTTGAAGTTTGGGAAAAAGTTGTACTATATTTTCCATGTCGCTAGCTAGCTAATTAAATTTTTACTCGCCATATGCTTGTTTTTATGCTCGCCTACCTACCCATGTCCCTTGGGTAAAAACTGGACAAGCAAGACAAACGGCTCTTTCAAAAATACCCACTTTAGTTGGGTTTTTTTGACCGGTCAGTCCCAGAGCTACTTCTTTCGCGCAGCCACATATCAGAAAGCGAAAAAGAAGCCCTGGGGATGAGATTGTACAGACAGCCAAGACGAAAGCGAAAATTCGACTAGATAAATTCTGCAGTCTTACAACTGCAGCCCCGGGGGTTATTAGCCAGGGGATTCCATCCCAATACAAAAACTTAACATTTCGTGGAAACGAGGTTGGGGAACTGAAAACAAAAAATGGAAATTTGAAAATTTCTACAAAATAGTGTAGCTAACTCGACTGTCATATTTTTTCACAGTTTATTTCAAAAGAAAACAACCGTGGTAAAGAAATTTAAGTGGCTTTTGCGAACAAGATTTCTTTGTCTCTTTTTATGTTTGTATACCGTACAATAGCCCTGATAACAAGGACAGTTCAATATCATTTTTTACAACTAGAAGTCGTTATGACTAGAATTAAAATTGTCCAACCTCGCTTTCAGAGCTTGTTAGATTTTTCTTATACTGGGACGGAACCTGACCAAAGCCAAGGGACGAGGTTAGACAATTGTTTTCCGTCGGAAACTGAATTTTGTACATACCTGCGGTTACCTGGATACGAGTTGAAAATCTTGGTTTGGTTTTTGTTTGTTCAATGAGAGTTCTAATGTCTCTGTCGTTATAAGGAAGCCTTCCGTTGATCATAGCGAAGAGAATTATACCTCTAGATAATTAAAAAAAATTAAAAGCCAAAAAAAGTTAACCGTTTTTAACACTACCAAAAAGAATGGTGATCGATTTTGCAGAAGTGACTGAGTTTCTCTTTTTGAACTTCAAAAACGAATAATTTTTAGAGGTTGCTAAGAAACTGTGTAACACTTCAAGTAAAAGTCCTGTGCACAAGGTTGTCAACCTTGTCCTCTTCCACGCCTAAGATATTCTGACAGGACGGCTCCGTAAATAGCCTTGGTCCTAGCTGATAAAAATCACCTCCATTACGGGTGATTTTCAATCGTGAAGTGGTGAGCGAAAAGTAAAAATGGATGCCGGCGAAGTAGTTGGAGAAACGAGTGAAAGATGTTTGGAGAAGTTTTGTATTGTTGTTCTTTCAGCATTTTTACACTCATTACCTTGAAATAACCATGATAAACCATGAGTTGTACGAGTTACTTACATGCTCCATATGTCAGCAATTTTTCCATCATATTTTTCGGCTTGAAGTATTTCAGGAGCTGCATAAGCATAACTACCGCAAAAGGTTTCCAGCATTTTTACTTTGTTAGTAGGAAATCTGGTCGCGAATCCAAATCTGCGTAAAAAAAAAACAAAAAAAAATTACGAATGATTTATTTATCTTAAGAAGAATTGCCCCAAGTATCAATTATCATCTCCGACCATGTGCGCGGTACCAAAAAGATGGTAGCGCAACAGTGTACATAAAGCCGTTAGTTTTGTTCATGGTTTAATATTCATTCGCCTCAGTTTATTTTACTCGTATCCCACTTTTGCCCCTTATATGTCACAGCATCCAACCCGCTTTTAGCTTGTTCAAAGCTCGCTCCTTACGTACTTACGTAATTTTTTTATATTTTTATATATATTTTTTTATATATGCGTTTCCAAAGTCGAGAGGCAACACAGTCCTTTTTATATGAAATATAAATTTGTCAGACGAAAGAGCTATTGAGCTTTTGTACGTTGTTGACCAAGTTGGACATTTGTCTATGACCATACACGTTTGTCGAAAAAGTTTATCATAAAAAAGACCAATGGAGAGATGTTCTTGTGGAAACTCTCGAAAGGCACAAAGGGGCATGTTACCTGATAGCTTAATAATTTCATTCATCATCATCATTAGAATGTTTTCACATTTTAAATCCCCTAAAAGAAAAAAGGACCCATGAACAACTCTTCTCTTTTCAATCTGTATTGAAAGGAAAATGAGTGAGTGAGGGTTGAGTGAGTGAGTGAGTGAGTGAGTGAGTGAGTGAGTGAGTGAGTGAGTGAGTGAGTGAGTGAGTGAGTGAGTGAGTGGAGTGAGTGAGTGAGTGAGTGAGTGAGTGAGTGAGTGAGTGAGTGAGTGAGTGAGTGAGTGAGTGAGTGAGTGAGTGAGTGAGTGAGTGATGAGTGAGTGAGTGAGTGAGTGAGTGAGTGAGTGAGTGAGTGAGTGAGTGAGTGAGTGAGTGAGTGAGTGAGTGATGGTGGAGTGAGTGAGTGAGTGAGTGATGAGTGAGTGAGTGAGTGAGTGAGTGAGTGAGTGAGTGAGTGAGTGAGTGAGTGAGTGAGTGAGTGAGTGAGTGAGTGAGTGAGTGATGAGTGAGTGAGTGAGTGAGTGAGTGAGTGAGTGAGTGAGTGAGTGAGTGAGTGAGTGACTTAAAAACAAATAGAATTACCTGTGTGTGACGTTGCGTCGATGACAATGTTGAACTCCCGCTACGAGCTGCTTAAAAAATATCTTGGCTTTCGTTTCCCCTATTCCTGGTGATTTACCTGACCTTGTGTTAATGTATTCAAGTAAGTCTCCTTTTGACGCATACTCCATTACTAAATAAACACGATTTTCTGTTCGAAATGTTTCGTACAACTGGATCTAAAAGAAACAGGTAAGTTGGTTTGGAATGTCAGAAAAACGAGGACACGTCCGCCCTTGTTCTTAATTGAATTAGTCATAGCGTAATTGAAAGTACTGATTATAGTTTCAAATGATGCTGATTATAGTTTCAAATGCAGTCAGGAGCATTTTCACTTTTCATGGCGAATAAAATTATACTTACTAAAAAGCTTATATTAGAAATAGTGATGAGGGGTTCGGTGTCACAAAGTACTTACAACATGTGGGAAGCAGTATGTAGCATGTAACGTCTCAATTTCTCTTGGCATAAACTTATTAATGTACTCGTTTGGTGCGGTCTTTCTCGAAATTATTTTGATAGCAACCTGAAAAGAAAAATGTTACAAATATGAATTATATCTCTGTTTGCAATACCAAGCATTTAAATCTCATCTTATGATCTAAGGGAATAGGATATAGTCAACCATTTCAACAGATTTCTTGTCCTAACGCACGGAAAATTTTATTTGTTTGGTTCAATGGAATTTTTCTTTTCGTTCAAAGGTAAAAACCATGCCAACATATCAACACCACCACTATTCTGGCTCAAAATTTCAACCAATCAAATAGACATGACCAAACCAACTTCGTTTATTCGTAATATACACTACCTTATCATTATCAAGATGTAAAGCCCCCACAATATGCAAACTCAAAAGAACACAAAATCTGCAAACGCTAGCTTAAACTTCTCGATGGGAAATTATAACTAACTACCTTATTTGTGCCTTTCTCTTCAGTTCATCTGCTAATCTTTTATCCTTTTCAAGTTTTGAGTTGTTAACATAAGCGAGTTTGACTTTTGCATATGCACCACTACCTAAGCAATTCTTTGTTAACTTGTACCCCCTTCGCTCGCAATCGTACTCTTCTGTTGTTTTTAACGGTTTCTCTGACGATGCGTCAGTATATTTTGGAATACTAGATGATCGCTTATCTGGCATGTTGTCGACGTTGGTTTTTTTTTACAGAATTACTGTGGTGTTCTGCGAACAGTTTGATGTATGACGTTAAATATGATATCTGACGTCATATTAAATGGTTCCTATTTATCGTCGTTAATTAGACGTAGAATCGGTGCCGGAGTTTTAGGCTAGTATATTTCTTGTATAATCTGTCGATTTTGTAGGGTCTTATTTGTCTGATTGGGATTTATATTATACTTTTTTTTTTCGTTTAACGGGACACATATGGGGCGATGTACCGGGAAGGGTTTTCAACGTTATTGTGTAAAAAACGATATGATTTCGTTCCACTATAATGTATCACCTTCTCGCAGAGGAATCCGAATGATGAAAATTCGACTACTCAGCATTTCTATCGTAAAATGATACACCTTAGCCGTTATTACGCTCCCCTTTATTACCTGGCGTTGTCAAGGCGGAAACTGCTTGTTAAAGAAAACGAGGAGATTTTGAGTGGTGTTTTTTGAGCAATTAAATATTGCGTTAAAGATTTCCCTTTCGTGGATTTTTCACAAGAAATACTATTCTTCAGGATCAGTTAAAAAGTAAAAACGCAGCAGCACTATACAGAAGGTGCTTGGCTTCATCAGCATAGGCTTAAAAAATATTACGGTACACGCTTTCTTCAAAAGCAACACAAAATTTTGCCAAGTTTACTCATCCACTTTCCTTATTTTTATTTCGCTAATTTGAAAGTAGTCAGCTATTAGAACAAATATCTTTATATTACGCATAATAGAAGATGACAAAATGAATAATGAAAGATGTACATCGGATTACGAAATTACTTTAAGATAACGAGTTCTATCTATTGAGCATGCGCAAACAATGATCATGTAAAATAAAAAAGTGAGGTCGGACATTATTCATTACACATGAAAGTTTGTAATAAGGAAAAAAAAAAAGTTCTTGAATAATTCAATCGATACTATTTGTCACCTAGCAAAAAAGAAAACCCAAGTTATTGGTTTGCGCCGGCGAAAGGCGGAATCTTTAACTCGCTTGGGAATATAGATAGAGACAGCCCAGATAGAGATAGATAGAGACAGCCCAGATAGAGATAGATAGAGACAGCCCAGAGCCTGGACGCGCGATGCTTTTTTTGATTCCCATTTAAGATATGCTTGTCAAGTTTGGGCCCAGAAAATTAATCTTAATACTAACAGAGCCTTTTTACTTTAAAAATAATGTGTAAGGCTTTTGACATTTTCTGATTTTAACTCACATCCTTTATTTCATGAACTTCGTAATTCTAAAGTTTACTGACCTTGTTATGTTTTAACAATTTATCTACTTTTTAATCGACAACTTTCTTTTCTTAATAATACTTTTAATCTCAGATACTATCCCAACACTTAGTGATCTAGGGGGAAATCCAGGGGTTTATTTAGCCAAAAAACACTGTAAAACTTTAAAATATAGAATCAATTCAAATTATTTATCAACCAAATTGTTCATTGGAAACGAGAGGCAATCTGTTTATCCTGGATCTTATTCTTTTATAAAAATCTAATCTAACAGCATTGCAGAAAAACATCTTACTAAACCTCCCTACTCCCCATCCGCTCGGATCCGGGGGACGGGGATAATGATATTTTATTAATAATAATATTTGCGTCAGAGTTTAAAAAATTTGAAGCTAAAGAAATGGATGCAATGAAATATGCTGCTAAATAGGCACTAAAAAAATCGTTGGACCTGACAAAATAACCCCTGTTTAGTCTGCAATCAAACCCTTTATAATAGAAAAAAAAAATCACGAAGAAGTAGACAAGGTCAAAACTAAATTAATAGAGACTGCAACTGATAGTGTTGTAACAACCTACCGTTTGATGGTACTGCAGGTCTTGAATGTCAATTGATACGTAAGGATATGTAAATGAGGATTACGTAAGGTTAAAAAGGTTAGAAAGGAAAGAACATACAGTCGCCCTCAATGTGATAGCAGAATTGAAAAAATTAGAACCCGATCACAAGTGAGTACAAATATGACAACCATTATCTTCGTACATCCAAGATAAAATATTTACATGACGATCCATTTGATGATATTTTTGAGGAATTAGTACACCATATTCTCGACAGAATGGAAAAACTATGTGATTCTAATGGATTTGGTTGGATAATGTCAAGGGTTGTAGGCATGGATGTGGAAATCAATGTATTTACACCATTAAGAGGATCAACTTATATCGAACTACCACAAAAACTAAAAGCAACAAAAGCCGTAATAAACGTTAAAAATAATGTAGTATGTACGGTGTAGTATGTAAAGATACAGACACCTGTAGATTGGAAGTAATGATATATTTCTGTTTCAATTTCTCATAATCAAAGGGAACGTTATGACGAAACACAACAGTTATCGTAACACTTTTGTTTAAATCATAAAAGGACGAGTCAAGACGAGTTTCATTACGTGATACCGTTATGTCTACTGGGGTTCCATTACTATCAAAGGTAGGCTTCAGAATATCAAAATTTATGAAATGTTTTTCTATGTCCCTGTCATACTCCTTTATAATATATGGTTAGACAAATCACCCTTAGCTTCAAAATCTATATTTTTGTTTATATCGCGCAACATACCTTACTATTGTCCGACTGGTGGCATCGTGGTAGAGTGTTCGCTTCCAGTGCGGGAGGTCTTGGGTTTAAACTCCGGCCCAGTCATGCCAGAGACTATAAAAGTGTCCTTTCTGCTTAGCGCTCAGCATGAGAATAGGATTGATATCTTAGGCGGTTGTCTAGTTGACCGATTGCTGTGCTTGTACAACTTACTTTGCTCAAATGGGAGCTTTAAATGCGCTAGGACCCCCTTCGCAGGACCCTCGTTGATAGCAGTACCAATAGGAACTGAAGAGGCTATCCTGGGTAAATAATAAATAAAACTAATAATAATGTCCTTCGTAACTATACTCGAACTATACCCACAATGCACCCTCAAACCAATGCTAACGATATACTGCGAAACGATGGGTTTAACCAACAACATAGCATCTTCCTTACTTATCGTATAATCCTTGACAGCCATACGAATAATCTTAGGATTTGCGTATCTCTTTACGGTATCCTCAATAAGTTTAATATTAGGGTCTCAATATGTTTAACACTCCTCAATAACTCCTTCCTCTCTTCTGATAAGACTCAGCAAGTTTCTTTCCCTGTCCACCCTTTTCGCATTCTTTTCCTTTTTCGTCCTTCGTCCTTCTCAATTTTTATCACTCCAAGATTTTTTCAAATAATGTTTTCCAGTTATAACACCAACACTTAAAGGTGCAAGATAGGAACCAAAGCTATACTATAATACACACGTAACTCTCTGCAAAGCTGCAGTCTTGGTCAAAATATGTTGAGACAAGACAGGTAATTTCGAAGTTCGCCACCACAAGTAATTGCGTAGGCTAT